>BHFT01072658.1:0-13071 GCA_004320025.1 Laticauda laticaudata
ATAATAAAATACAGTAATGGAATATAATAAACATATAAAGATGTATTTTTTTCTTTTTTAATTATATTTACAAAACGATTCTAGGATAGATCTGGGAGGATAATATGAATTGTTATAAAATAAACTAAGTAAAATATGATTATTGTATAAAACATCAATGAATAAAAGTATAGTCAACGATTAAGAAAGATATTAATGTATTTGATATTTGATTGAAAGTATGAGAGGATATATAATGTAATTGTAATTGAAGACTATGAAAGGGTTGCACAATATAACATGTAAATCAACCGGCACACTGTTTGTATATATATATATATATATATGGAAGATGGTTTATGTTTTTATGTTATGTTTGTCTTAAAATCAATAAAAATGTTTAAAAAAACATATCTCTAGTGTAACATCTAGCTTTTAATCAGACCATAAAGTGATTTTTGCATTTTTTAAATATCATACCTTGATAGTTTACCCTGAAAGAAAATTGGCTGGGGCCACATCACCAAGACAAGTGCTTCTGTTTACTATAATTTTAGCCTTAATCTATTTTTTTGAAATATAAATTATTATGATGTTTAATGGCAAGTTTTCTTTTGGGAATATTACTAATAGAGTTATAAGATGTGCCAAAGCATTGGATAAAGAAGCAGAATTAATCTTCCTTTGTTTTGTCAAGTTTCATTTAGCATTATTAGAAACTTCAAATGTATGAATTGGATGAAACCCAAAGGGCCTTCTAATCTACTTTCTCTATATCCCAAAGAAGTTAAGTCTCAATTCTCCTAAATAATGATTGTTCAGAATTGGCTTCAGAACTCCCAATAAAAACATTTCCATAACTTCTATGGGACATAACTTTTATGTTCTTCTGTCTTTGCTTCTTCTATGTTTCTGAAAGTTGTTGCTCTATAATTGCATGACTCTGCACATCAGAACTGACTGTTCAGGGAGAATCAGTAGCAACAATAATAATAAGGAAATCAAGTCTGCTTGTTTTTCCAAAAAGGAAAGAAGCCATACAATTCCCCCTACCCCATGAGATTTTGTGGCATTTGCATGTTAGCCTGCATTAATACCGAGGAAAGGAATTGTATTTTATACTGAAAATAAAATCCCATTAAACATGGTTTTACCATTTTTACTGCTATAAAAATTCTAAGTTTCCAAGATGAAAGATAAAACTTTAGAATTTGTTCAGCTGCCCGAGGACTAAAAATCCTCCAAGGTCCCTTCTAGCCTCATGCTTCTATGATTCTTTCTCATACAAAACAATCTATGCCACTATTCTATTTTTAGAAACATATTAATGTTATTCCACAACTCATTTTGCATAGTGTCTGAAGTTGATAGATGAGATAGATAGATGGATGGATGGATGGATGGATGGATGGATGGATGGATGGGCAGAGAGACAGGCAAACAGACAGCTAATAGATACATTTTAAGAAAGTGATACTTTGGAATATTTAAAGATTGTATTAATTGTATACAAGTGTGCAATAGAGTTTTCATTAATAATTATTGATAATAATCATTATTTGACAATATAGTTTCACATAGTTGTAATAGTCACATTGCGCAGGCAATATTAAGAATTATTCCACATTTCTAAGGGAACCATTTTTTGGCCCTAAACCTCCTTGATAGAACTCATTTATTTATGCAGGTATGGCTATTATAAAATGTTCACAATTGTGCTGTAGTATCAAATGATCTTGCTGTGGTTTCTGAGGCCTTATACTCTGGACTTCTCTAGTGAGGTTACAACTCAGTCATTTGGATGAAGAAGCCAGGAGTACTTGGGAGGCAGGAGAAAAAGAGGAACATATTTCCAGATTCTGCAGTGTGAAACACATGTCATGCAACATTGCAAATCATAGGAGATAAGATGTCATTGATCATCACTGTTCTGCTGTGGTTCTGCAGAATTTTTTCTTTGGCTGTGAAAGAGATGCTGGTCTCTCAGGCAGTCCACGTTTTCACATCTTATGAATGAATCCATCTGACTACGGCTAACTTGAAAAGATTAGCCATAAGTAGATCCCAAATCATGCGTTGGAGCAGTGGTGGGATTCAAATATTTTTACCACCGGTTTGGTGGGCGTGGCTTAGTGGATGCGCTTTATGCACATGCACACACTTTGTGTGCATGCGCGCACCAAACGCGCACTTTGCGTAAGCACAGAGGCATTCTAACTCACCTCCTGTAAGTCTGCACTCTTCAGCAGCTCCCACGCAGCACTCTGTTGTGCCGCACAAAATAGCTGCACTTCAAATTCAGAGGATAAGGTGAGTATGGGAGCCCGGGCAGGTAGGTGGGCTCAGTAACAGAGTGGTGGAGAGAACTGGTTCAGTCTCCACTGCTCATTGCTGCTACTGGCTCAGCAGAACTGGGCTGAACTGATAGAATACCACTACTGGGTTGGAGCCATCAACAGAGTTTGAAAAAAATAAATAAATCCCAGCTGTTTTGAGAACCAAGGCAAAGAACACAGTGACTTAAACTACCAATGTGAGACATAGTTTTTGAGACTGAGTAAATAAATGTGGCTTTCCTTTTCTTTTCATTATATATTCCACTCAAAGTGTAATTAATGCTCTTGTTCAGCTTCCAAGAATTGGTCAACAACTTTACATAATATATTACATGGACACCATTAGATTCTGCTGTGCAGTTGATAGCAGCATCCTATATAGACATAGTACAGGTGCATAGGACTCTAATATAAACATTTCTTTGCATGTTCTGAGTCCTTTCTATGAAATGATGGCATCTTATGGGATTTCTGAGGATTGTCTTCTCTGTCATGCCCCTCATGCTGGGAAACAGCCTCTACTGAAGTTTGGACAACCCACATCCTGTCGGCCCTTTGGAAAGCCTTACACAGATTTTTTCAGATTTTGGATATTAGTGGAGCCTAGTTTGCTTCGTACTGTTTGCTGGTTGTGAAGTTACCAGGCATTTTGTTTGTTTGTTTTATTATTTTTATTTGTAGGTTTCTGTTCTAATGCTAGTTAGCTGCCAGAGTTATTAACCAGAGTTATTTGATGAAAATGGGCAGTCATATGTATTCATATAATAGATAATAATAATTTCAGAAATAATAATGAAATAACAATGTTCTTAAACTGCGTAAACTTAAGAGCATTGTTTATGATTAAATCTATGGTCTGCATCTTTCATTTTTTTGCATTCATGTCTGGATTTTACAAACTTTAATCAAATTGCTCTAATCTGGTTTTCTCTAAAAGTTAAATTTCAGTTTTTGAAATGGATTATGTTTTTATTATGTAAATTGCTGGAGTCATTTTTCAGTCTGGCAATATAAAAATATAATAAATAATCTTTTAGTGCCAATTAATGCTAAGATCTTTTATGAAAAGTTTTTGATTGCTGTACTGCTTGACTTTGTTTCTTCGGTGTGAAATAGACAGATTTTTGGTAGTAATTTTATTAAATGATACAGTTAAAAAGATAAAAACTGATGCTAAGAAGCTAAAGGGATAAAAAGAAATGTGACATTTATCACATTTGCTAATGCTTCACAAGAAACAGAGGAATAAAAACATGGACTATATGTATATAACTTGCCACACAGATTTCCTATCTCATTATATAGTGCTGATGATTAATCAAATAATGATGAGGAATGCTAGATTTTATTACCTCTATCCCATGAAGGGCTTTCATTCTAATCTGATAATTAATAAAATAATGATGAAGAATACTATATTTTATTCATTCTAAAGTGATAGAGACAGAAAACATCCTTTAATTAGGGGAATCCAACTGTTCCTACAGCTAGGTAGTAAAACCTTTCTTCACCTCACATCTCCCCCCCCCCTGAATTTCATTTGATCCCTACAACATCAGCATGACTCAAACATCTGAGACAGTTCTATTGCTGATTCTAGATTGAGTTAGTCTTTCCACTACATGGTCCAACAACCAAGCATGCTGAACTGTGTGCAGAGTACTCTCTCAGAACTTAATGTCTTCTTGGCAACAGACCAGCAGGGGTGAAGACGGAAGGGACAGTATGTACTGCTCTTCCTGTTTTTTGTTTATGATTTTTTTAAAAAAAATCCTTCACAGTGCAAAAAGAATAAATTTAGACTAACTTTCAATCTGGTCTGCATTATAACAATGTTTAAGGTCTGGTGGAGAAACAGAGAGCCTAAGTAGGTCTGCTGGGAAGTAGGGGGTGGGCTTAGCATGATTGGAGATTTCTAACCTTGGGAAAAGCCAACCTTTAAAGTTGGCAGTGAGGCAACAGAACATAAAATGACTCCCTAAAATAGAGTAAATAACAATAGAAGTTAATCATTTTTGTTACTTCTACATTAGGTATCAGATCAACAACAGACCATTATGGCTTCTGGGTTTCTAGGGGAAAAAACCCCATATAAAGAGTCCAGAATTACAGTATATTTTTCTGCTCCGTGTTCATGCCAGAAATTATATGCTACACCTAATTTAGGCAGTAATTTGTATTCTGATAATTCCTTTGAGGATTGCCCATTTACTTTCCAGATAAGAATCTTGTAATTATCAGTAAACCACAAGTTTCATTGTGGTTTCTATTAATATCATCCAGAAGGCAACAAATGTGCTTAATTAGAGGGATATTAATTACTTTGTAAATAATGTAATACAGCCATTGTGTTTTTTTGAAGTTATTTTTAAACCTTCCCTGAATGACAGATTTTAATATAATCACTGTCTTTTGGTTTTATGATTAATAGATAGCTTTATGATCATAACGTTATGTCTATATGGCCTCTTGTTTATATGATTAATACTTTCATTGCATCAGAAATGGGCATTGAAACTCATCATTCAAAACTAGAAATATGTCAGGAACTTTTTAAATATTCACTGTACAATACGATTTTTGAAATTATTGATTTCCTGCTTTGATGCTCCTTTCTTTCTGATTAAATTTGTAGGAGACTCTTGTTCATAAACTCATTTCTTCTTAAATTTTCTCATTTATCTTCCACAACATTCTTTCTGTCTGCCATGGTCTAGATGCCAAAGTAAAAAAAATCATTTAACAGAATTCTTGACTCAGAGTACGTAAGTCTTTGGAATCAATAAATATATGACAATATTATGTATAAGCAAGAAAGCCATAGTTTCATATATGGATCGACTTAATGAGTCGTCTATGGAGATTCTCAGTCATCCAGGTCATGATTGCCCCAAAGGTGCTTTTTCTTAGAAAAAGAAAAGAAAAACAAGAAAGTCCAGTTGCCTCTTGAAAAAGCACCTTTGGGATAATTATTGATTCAAACAATGGGCAATGGCACTTCAGTTAAAATGGCACCCAGAATGGCTCATATATAACTAATGAAAGTAGATTGTTTCCTGTCTACAGAGAAGAAAGAAGAGATGAGAAAGGGAGGAGATTTAGAGGAAATTCAGAGGCATTAATTCTTAAAATTGAAAACTTCTGAGGACTTGGTCAACTTAAATCTCTCTATCTCTCTATCATACACAGGCCACAAAACTTCCATCATAAAATATCCAGCAAGATCAAGTGAGGTACTAATACCACTCTATAAAGCCTTAGTAAGACCACACCTAGAGTACTGCATCCAGTTTTGTNGGAACTGGGCATGGCTAGTCTAGTGAAGAGAAGGACCAGGGAAGACATGATAGCAGTCTTCCAATATTTGAGGGGCTGCCACAAAGAGGAAGGGGTCAAGCTATTTTCTAAAGCACCTGAAGGCCAAACAAGGAATAATGGACAAGGAGAGATTTAACCTGGAAATAAAGAGAAACTTTCTGACAGTGAGGACAATCAACCAATGGAACAGCTTGCCCTCGGAAGTTGTGAGAGCGCCATCAGTTGAGACTTTTGAGAAAAGATTGGATTGTCATTTGTCAGAAATGGTGTAAGGTCTCCCACTTGGGTAGGGAGTTGGACCAGATGACCTATAAAGTCCCTTTCAACTCTGATTATCTGTTATTTCTAAACAAAGATTCTCAAAAGTTTGAGGCTTAAATATACAAATATGTTAACTGAAGCCAGCCAAGGAAGGACAATAAGAACTTCTAAGAAAAAGGTGAGGTTGCAACTGAAAATGTCTAATTAGGCCTCCTTCTGTGAAGATATTTACAATAAATCTTTAGAGTACAATAACAATTTCTTCATTCTCAACATGTCAGGGAAGTTCAGGTAGATGTTGCCAGAACAGATGTTCCTGTTCTTGGCTTGATTGTTTGTTTGCAGACATATAAATGACAGAATAATAGAGTTGGAGGAGACATTGGAGGTCTTCTAGTTCACCTTCCTTCTCAAGCAGGAGACCCTATACTATTTCAGACAAATGACTGTCCATTCTCTTTTTAAAAGCCTCCAGTGATGGAGCACTCACAACTTCTGAAAACATGCCATTTCACTGGTTTATTGTTCTGACCATCAGGAAATTTCTCCTTAGTTCTAGGTTGCTTCTCTCTTTGATTAGTTTGCATTCATAGTTTTTTTGTCTCTCATTACATTTCATTATCTGACTAGGTAACATAATCAGTGCTAGTGATTGTGGGATTTGCTGCCTGTTTATGGCACTGGCTTGTCCTGCCAATCTTGGCGGGGGAGTATGGTTTTCTCCTTGGCAGTTCCTTGATCAGGTATTGTTTTCTGTTTTCTGTGGTATTAATCCCTGCTTACCTGGGTGTTGCCATGAATAGAGAATGTGTTCCGATCTTTTTGTTTCCTTCCTAGCTTTTTATTATTTCTTTTGAATGATGGATGAATATGATTATTTCTGTGTGACTATTGATGGCTCAACTACTTAATATTACCTAGAAGTTTGCATCCACTTGCTTTGCATTGTTAACCATGAGCCATTTCTGATAAAAAAGCAAAGAATCTATGGTGATGTTTTCTTCCAAAAGCTAATTTATTTATCCAATGGCATATTTCAATAGCTTGTTTTGTTACAAAGTAGTAGCAATAGAAAATGTCTTCCAGAGGGATCAACAAATTATACATGGGAAATAAATGTCTGGAATTTTAGTGTCCCAAATTAATAAATGTCCCTGTCCTTCTCAAAAAGCCCCTGATAAATAATGGAATGTTGCCATTGCAACAGTCACTGCTTAAGTAGCTTAATAAAGCTAATAGAAAAACTGATCATCTTAATATAAAGTTGCTGGAGACGTGGTTTACAGGAATACTTTTTACCAACTTTAAGACTTGTGGACTTCAACTCCCATAATTCCTCAGCCTACCATGCTACTTTTTACAAATGTCAGAAATGAAAAGCAAACCAGGATCAAAGGGCAGTTTTAAAGCTACCTTCTCCACATAGCTGGTTTATTTCCAAGCTCCTTCAAGCCAGATTCTCTTCACATATAAGAATCACAAGGAAAGACAAGATGAGTCTCCTTTCTCTTTCTCCATCATCTACCAGTAGCTAGTTCCTCTGTGAAAATTTCAACCAATCCCACACTAATGGAGAAGCAGATTAAAGACAAAGATAAAACTACCTTTGTTTCTTCTTGGAAGCCAGTCCTGGACTTGGTGCTTGAGGTGCAAAAAAAATTGATACTTTGACTTTGGGTTTTACCAATTAGATAGGTTTGTTGTTATAGAAATCGCAAGTTTATACTACTATGTAAAAGTAAAAAGTCGAGTTTTGATGTTATATTATTTTTATTTATTTATTTTGATTTGTCAATCGTTTACAAGATAATAGGTATAAGTATATACATAGTTATGAATATATGAAATTGATACATATAAGAAAAATAAAAAGAAATAATAGGACAGGGACAGTAGGCACTTTGGTGCGCTTATGCATGCCCCCTACAGACCTCTTAGGAAAGGTGAGGTCAATAGTAGACAGTCTATGTTAAAGTTTTTGGGGTTTAGGGAAGAAACCACAGAGTCAGGAAGAGTATTCCAGACATTGACCACTCTGTTGCTGACGTCGTATTCCTGCAATCAAGTTTGGTGTGATTAACCTTGAGTTTGTATCTATTGTTGCTCTTGTATTGTTATGGTTGAAGCTGAATTATTCATTGACAGGTAGCACATTGCAATGTATGATTTTATATAACTATTACTTAGATCGGACCGTAGTTCTAGGTTTTCTAAATCTAGAATTTCAAGTCTGGTAGCATAAGGTATTCTACAATGTTGTAGAGGAGTGGAAAGCTCTTCTTGTGAAATATTCTGGACTTTCTGAACTGTGCTAATATCAGATACGTAATGTGGGTTCCAGACTGATGAGCTGTGTTCGAGTATTGGTCTAGCAAATGTTTTGTATTGCTCTAGTTAGTAGTGTGCATATTACCAGAGAAAAAGCTACGTTTAGGATTAGGTTAACAACTCTTAATGCTTTTTTGGTTTTGTAGTTACAGTGGGCTGTAGCAAGGTCATAAGAGATGGAGTATTCCAAGGCTCCTTGACAGAGTTTGGATCATCAACAAGGTCTTGACTATTCAGCCTGTATTTATTTTCTGATTTTTTTTGCCAGTAAGTAAGACAGAAACATTTGTTTGTTGAGATTCTGAAGTTTAGTTGCCATTTGTTTGACCATTCTGATACATAGTCAAGATCTTTTTGAATGGTAGCAGTATTGTCTGTGGTGTTGAACAGCTTTACATCATCATCTTTATTCTAACTATACCAAAGGAGTTGGAAGTTAACACCTTTTCTTTCTTTTTTCCCTTTTTCCCACACTTTCCCCTTCCCTTTCCCTATCTTTCCTACTATTTTTTTTTATTTTTGTATCTTATTATAGTAATACATAAATAAACTAAATTCATTCAAGAAGCAGAGAAAGGCAATTTCTAGCTCTATAGGGATGCATGCATCCAAGCAATAGAGAATGCCAAGTACTATACTACGTACGTGTGTGACTCTATGCAAGTGCAAAACGGTATAGTGACACTCACGAACAAAGAGATTTTTGGAAGGCTTATCCCATATTGCTTCTGCACACAAGTGGATTTTAAGTGCTGATTGTTTCTATCAAAGAGAAGGAAGTGCAACAGTGATATTAACAATGGCTTCCTTCCTTCCTTCCTTCCTTCCTTCCTTCCTTCCTTCCTTCCTTCCTTCCTTCCTTCCTTCTTGCCTGCTTGCCTGCTTGCCTGCCTGCCTGCTTTTATTACTTTACAAAAAAGGAATTCAAGTCAGTGAATTCCTTCCTTCCTCCTCCTATTCTCCTATTTTACCCACAACAAGAACTTTGTGAGGTGGTTAGGCTGAGAAAAAGTGACTGGACCAAAGTCTCCACAGTCAGGTTTCATACCTAAGACAGGACTAGAACTCATAGTCTTCTGGTTTCTAGCCTGCTGCCTTCATCAGTAAACCAGCTATTCAGCCTTGGATCATTTTTAACAACTTCCATCAAGTCAGTCTTCTCTGGACCATCCCAAAGGAGGGAGTAGGCTTTAGGTTGTCAGAGCAAAAGCAGCAAATAGTAATATTCAGACCTTTTCCCAAAAATTTTCAACATTCATTTGGCCTAAGTAGAAGATTTGCATTGTTTAGAAAGATGGTTCCCAAACTTGGGAAGTGTAAGATATGTGGATTCAAACTCCCAGAATTCCCCAGCTATCTGTGAATTCTGGAAGTTGAAGTCCATACAACTTAAAGTTTTGGAAATACTGGTTTAGAACACTGTGTTGTACAGAGTGAAATTTATTGGTAGGGGGAAATTTCAAAAATATTGTGAAACTTTTTCAGAGATAATATTCCTCTTATTCCTCATTCTGTACTTTATTGAAAAAATGCATACTTTTTTAATCCTTAAGATTAAATGTCAGCTGAATAATATGTCAAATTTTGTAATTGGTTTTTGGTTTAATCTTTAGGCTCTTCTGAAAGGGTACTATAAAGATAACTGTAGAAATCCCTTTCAGCATTCTGAAAAATAATTCTTTTTGCAGTTTTGGTGATGGCTACTTGTTGCCTGAACTCCCTTCATATTTAATGTCTCAGTGTAGATTCAGTGTATCTAATGTCTATTGCATGCATAAGTAATCCTATTGCATGCATAAGACTTACAGTTAGGAACTGGACATATATTTGCAAACAATATTTAAAAATGGAAACAAATTATATCAAAGATACACTTGACTGGTGATTCTAATATTATTTTTTTGCAGATTTTGAAAACCTGATTTAATTCTAATTCTGTATTTACCTCCAAATAACAACAGTGACCTTTTACTTGAAAAATTAAACTTAGCTAAGGGGCCAAGGAAACTCAAACATGAATTGCTTGCATTCACTGGCTTTTGAAAAGATATATCATTTAGGGTACAATAGAATGCTAATAATAGAACTAATCCTTAATAGCTAAGTGATTTCCAATTGTTCCCACAAAACACTATGTTTATCAGAGCAAACATGTTTTATAAATTTCAGAACAGTATAAATATCTTGGGAGATTTCTACCAAGTTGACTGATGAAAGGAAAATGTCCACATAATTTTCAGTATAAAATAGACTTTTTGTACAAAGACTGGGAATTCTTTCGCATCCTAGTTCTGAGAAAGATTTTGAGAGTCACAATCTAACGTTAATGACTTTAGTCCCTTATCTCGATTCTTTTCCAGGCTGCTTCAGCTCACAGACCTTTTCCTGCATACTTATTCAGAAGTAAACAAAGCCATTTAAAAAGCAGCTCCTTTGTAGGCCAACACAGAGATGAATCTTGGTGGATTCCAGGTGGCTTGTTGTGATTAAACAACTGTAACACTGCAATCTTCCTGAATAATTGAACATTAAGCTCACCTCACAAATAGCACAGCAATGACATCCATTTCTCTTGATTTCTGGCCAATGCAACATAGAACCAACCAAAATGCTTTTTATGTAGAACGTTTGGAAAAATTGCTATTTGTACTGTGTAATCCTATATTGTCTATTCAAACAGGAGACCAATAGAGTTCAAAGAGGCTTATTCTCAGGTAATGGGGTAGCTAGATGACAATCTTCATATGCAGAATTGAATGAGACAAGCAGAGATGATTACTTTTTCAACTTTGTGGCAGCTATTTAAGAAAGACCACAAAAAGAAAGAAGGAAATAAAGAAATTCTTCACTTCATTTCTCTCCATCCACAACCATTGGCCCTATAACATATAAGTAACTTTCATCACAAATATCCCATGCCCAGATATACAATCTGAACATCATGTTGTGTGCATATGCACTTTAAACATTTTAAGACAGACTAGCTCACCAATTTCTTTTCTGTGCTTCTAAACAATGTTTAAAAATACAAAATGTACTCTTGCCTTGGTTGCAAAAAAATAAAAAATTAGGCCACCCTGAACAATCAATAGGAACACTTAGCTAAGATATTTAGTTTATCCAATTGTCCCTGAACTAGTTAAAGAAAGGAAAGTAAATCTAGTCCTCCAATAATATAAAATGGAAATCAAGTGAACATACCCAGAAGAGGCCAAGGAAGTGGAGGAGCACAAAGAGAAAGAAGAACTTATAATATGCTCTATAGCAGGGCTGTCAAACTTGATTTCATTGAAGGTTGCATCACGATTGTGTTTGACCCCGGGGGAGGCTGGGGTGTGTGTGGCCAGGGTGGGCTTGGCCAGCTCGACATCACTCATGTCAGGGCTCCTGTGGTGGCCCAAGCGCTCTGCCAGCGAAAACAGGCCTCTCTTTTTGCTGGCAGAGGGTCACAAGAGGCTGTCACAGCGAAAAATGAAGGTTGTGGCCCTCCTTTCCTCCATTTTTGCTGGCAAAAGCACTATGGACCAGTCATTCACTGTTTTCAGAGTGGCCCCATGGGTCAGATCTAAGCAGCCTGCAGGCCGAATCCAGTCCTTGGGTCTTGAGTTTGACACCCTTGCTCTGAAAAATGGCTACTCCAGTTCCTGATGTTAGAAAATAAGACAGCTTTGAGTTATGCCTTATTTCTTGAAACTAGAATTTAACTCTCAGCAGTTTTGAGAGTAATCATTCCAGTTAACTGTAGTTAATTAAAAACTAAAATGAAATATTCTCTCTGCAAATGGTGAAGAATTTTATGATCCACAAATTTATGTATATAGGTGTTCCATATTAACATACTCCAAATAGGCTATTCCTATTGGACAACAAATACCCGATGCTGATTGGCTACTTTTCTTGATGCTGATTGGCCAATCATAGCAGGGCTATAATTAGCCAATTCAAGTGGCGGGAAAAACAAGTAGCTGTCATTGGACACTAGCCGCAAGCAGCTCTCTATAAAAAGAGTTGCTGCGGCTCCTGGTTAGAACAGAGTTTCGTAACTAAATAAAAGAGCTGAAGTTAGGCTGATCTCTGAGTTTCATTCCCGCGAACTGAACAATAACATTAAACCATGGTTTAACGTTATATTTTAAGCAGTTGATAATATTTACATTCTTAACCAAGACAAAGTAACTTCAGAACTGCAAAATTTAGGCAGAAAGTTTTAAAAGAATCTCTACTTCTAAATAAGAAACATAGCACTAGTGCCCAGCTTCTTCGGTGGTCTCCCAAATCAAAGGTTTCAAAAGCAACTTTATATTATTGAGTTCATTTTTATCAATATATTAAAACACCTGCATGTCTGTATGAAGCTGCCTTATATCCAAAATTGATTTCTGGTTCATATTCTATAATTTGTTTGATCTGTGTAAGAACTGAGCAGAGTATCATGCTTTTATTCTGCAGGACTTAAACTCTGCAGTTGATAAGTTTTAAAAGATGGGTAAAAAATAAGAGAACAAGTAATCCATCCATGTAAAATGCTCTCAAACATTCTCACCTTTAAAGCTAAATATTGAAATTCTGTGGCTCAGGGATCACTGTCGTTGTATGATGCAATGCTTACTTTTGAATATTTAAGTTTCACCATAGAAAGGAAATATTTTAGTATTCATAAACAGCTGAAAGTGGGGAATGTGGTTGAGCATATATTTATGCTCTTAAAAATCTGTGTTTTTTCAATGTTAATTTCAGTTTTCTTTTGAAACTGAACATTAAAAAGTGAACTTAAGCCCCTGTCACACTGCACCAATGGATGGAAAGAGGATGTAAAACAGAGAAAAATACTTGCCATCCGTTGGTTAAC
>BHFT01072659.1:0-15941 GCA_004320025.1 Laticauda laticaudata
CTTTTAAAGTTGTAGCAACGTTTCAGCAGAATCTCATCTGCCATCATCAGGTTTCTGTATGGAGTTCTGTATGGATAATACCCGAAGGAACGGCAACATAGCCTAAAAATAAAAGTCCACAGAATAACCTGTAGCATATGGGGGTGGGGGTTGTTAGGTGTTTAATTAAGAAATAAATCAAAGTTTTATGGCTGCCCATTTGCTAAGAGGCTGTGTGGTTATAGTGGCATAAGCTGATGTTTGAAATCTGTCACCAGGAAAGCTGCAGCCACAAGAATCTCTAAAGTTTTCATTGAATCTCCTCATTTGGGTTAATTATAGCTTTTATTCTAAAAGACTGTAAGTTGTCCATAATTGCTTGAAGATGCGTGGCTTTATAACTATTTTAAATAAATAAACAAGTCATAGATAGGTTCGGCTTGTCTGAATTGTTCAATGATAATTCTTACAGAGGGATTTTTGGTGCTCTCTGAGCTTGGCTGTTTTCTTGCAGACCTTTCATTACCCGACTACATAACATCATTGATGCTAACAGTTCAACCCTGAGCTACAGACATTCTCTTGTCTTGGTACTTGTAACAGAAGCTCAGTCTACAGATATCACAGGTTGTTTCATTTGCTGATTTCCGGAATTCCAGATGCCATTAAAGATGTTGGAAAAAATCATGGAAATGTTGTATTTTGGAATATCAGGATGATTGGCAGCTTTCATAATTTATCTTGGAATGTTGCTTGAGAGAGCAAAGGAGTTCTATTTTGCTCTTCAATATAAAAGATACCAAGACAAGACATGTAAGAGATTTTGTTTTCTGGTTCCACACATATTAATCAATACAGACGCAATGACACATACATATTGAAACAGATCAGCTCAATAATAAAAATAATGTTTCTGAATGCAAAGGAGAATTTGTGCACCACTCTAACTATTGTAAGATATATGAACTTCTGATGCAGAATGAGTAAGATCCATTTTGATAAGGCAGTGCAAAACATGTAATTTATCTCTCCTTATTTCTCTATAATGTCCATAAAATGCCTGTCTTTGCTTTCCCTTGCACCGTTCTTCTGAAGCATCAGTTCTGAAGCATCAATTTTGACCATCTGGTTTCCTCTCTCTCCCCTTAGTTGGAATCTTTTCTTCTGGAGCTATTATTTTCTTCTGCTACTGGTAAATAATATCTGATTGATTATGGTTGGAAAAAAGAATGCAGGGGTGGGATTCTCCTAGTTCGGTCTGGTTCGGGCGAACTCACTCAGCTCAGCTGAGTTGTGTGGCAGAGCAGATTGCCAAACCTCAGCTGTGTTACTTCCCTGAAGTAACATTGAAAGTAAGTAATTGCTATAGTTGTGCATGAGTGCTCAGTGAAGCATGTGATTAGCGAACCGGTTGTTACACTGAGAGAATCCCACCCCTGGCTACAAGTATCAAGTGAAGAAGAGCAGCTTGTCTCCTAATAGTGCCATTCAGATTCAGGGAAAATTTTGATAACTCAGCCTGAGGATGTTAGTGGTGTCCTGATATCTAATCCCTTTGTGTTTAAACAGTGACTCAGGCCTCAGTCATCCGAGTCAACATGACCTTGGATTTGGTGGTGCACACTGGAGAGATGCAGAATGCCTTCTGTGCTATAAACCAGGGGTCCCCAACCACCGGTCCCCGGACCGGTACCGGTCCGTGGATCATTTTGTACCAGGCCGCAAAGCTTGGGCGCCGCCATCTTGTTTCGACAGCACTTCCGGGTTTTCAGTTGGAAAGTACTTCCAGGTTTTCGGTTGGAAAGCGGCATTTGGGTGTTGAAGGAATCCTCGTGCCTTAGTTTCGTCGAAGGGGGGGCGGCTTTGAATGAAGAGCTGTCCCAATGGTGGTGGAGTCTTGTGTTACTCAGGTACCGGTCCGTGGAAGAATGAATACCAGTCCCTGATACAAAAAAGGCTGGGGACTACTGCTGTAAACTACTGACATTTAACATTTATAAAGGGATATTTAAAAAAAAATTGAAAGTTTATGGCCTCTTTTATTTACTTGCCAAATTTATATAGCTATCCCACATATACCCAGTGACTCCCTATTTCCCCCTTCTTTCTTGTTTCCTTACACATCTTGTCCCATTTTAAATCCCACATCAGTTTAGTCATCCCATGCATCTGATGAAGTGAATTGTAGGTCTTGAAAGCATATCCCTTTTAATAAAATGTGTCTGGACTCCTCCTAATGTTTGGCTATCATAAAGTAACATGGCTCTCCTCCTATAATACCATGGGATGTGTGTCTCTATGCAGAAGAAAGAATGACAGTGGGAAGTTTGTGCTCTCCTTTTCCTCTTTTCCTTTAAGAAACTGTTTTAAGAAAGCCAATCCTTTTAAAAGGAGCAGAAGTGGGCTTAAAATGAGCTAAAGCAGAAACCTTGGTAATGGTAGATAGATAGATGATTGATAGATACCTGATAGATACAGTGGTGGTATTCAGCCGCTTCACAGTGGCTGAGGTGAACTGTTCTTAAATTACCACCCCCACCCCCCAGCTATCAAAGTGGATCCTGGGTGGTATGCTGTGCTGCAATGGAGAAATGGGCAGTAGAGTGGCCAAAATGAGGGAAGCAGGAGCCCACTTTCCTTCTTTCTTCTCCCTATTTCTCTTCCCTCCCTCGTGCCAGCTGCTCGGTTGCCCATTTCTCCATTGCAGCACAGCACAGTGCCCAGAATCCACTTTGATAGTATGTCAAGGGAGGCATGTTACTACACGCCTCCCTTATCACCCAACCTGACCCTGAGTGAACTGGTTGTTAAATCATTTGAATCCCACCACAGGGTAGGTAGATAGGTAGATAGGTAGACAGGTAGATAGATAGATAGATAGATAGATAGATAGATAGATAGATAGATAGATAGATAGATGGATAAAAGAAGAAGAAGAAAGAAGATGTAAAACAATGCTGAAGAACATTGTGGTTCAAGTGCTACAATGTGAATCAGCAGTTGCAATGAAAGAATGACAGAAGAAAAAAGATCTAATCTTAATAGAAGGTGCCTGAAAATCTCAAGATGACTCTGGTACTGGCAGCTTCTTGAAAACCCAGGCTTTGGCAACTGCAAAGAAAACCCAAACACTGGCAACACCAAGCAGCCTAGACCATGGTTCATTATGCATGGAACATATGTGGAGATCCCAATGGTCCAAATGCTAGCACCTGATGCTGAAGGACATGACAGAAAGACAGACAGTGGGCTACTCCCTTAGGTGATGGCCTAGAATGGCTGTACAGCCTTCCTGAAGATATTATCTTGTATTATTTATATTAAGAAGTTTTTCATAGAGCAAAAGACAATCAAAAGAAAAGAAAGTAAAGAAAGAAGGAAGTGCAAGAAAGAAAAAATATACATGTGGAAATGTATTGATTACTTCAAAAAAAAAATCCTCCCCAAAGTTAAGAAATACACTGCTCAAAAAAATAAAAGGAATACAAAAATAAGACATCCTAGATCTGAATGTGTTTTGTTCGGAAAAACACGAGGTAGACCGGGTTCCAACAACAAAGTCTTTATTCTTAAATAGTCAGTGGACGTTTCCAGGGACGGAACTGTTTGGTTGAAACCACGGCCAGCCTTTTTGTGCAGGCTAGCCTGCCGGCTTGTAGCCAATGGCAGCTGTTTGAATTTGCTGGCCTTTTTCAGTTGATTTGGATGGTTCCTAGTGAACCAATCCAATGCTTACTTTAGTTAACCAATCAGGTTTGCATGCTTTGGAGTAACCCATTTACATATAGAACACCCCTCCCCCTTAGTAGTCCTACGTGGTGATGTAGTCGCGCAGGTAGGCGGGCTTCTGACTCGACTGGACTTGCGCGGTTCATTTTTGGCGGAGACTTCGACCGCGTTCAGATGGGGCTGCTGTGTCGTCCATCTTCTCTCTAGAACCGTCTGAAGGGTGAGTCAGCCATTCTACTGCCGCCTGAGTTTCTTAGGCCGGCGGTTTTGCCGCTTCCCTCCCATTTCCTCCGGGCAGGTCGAGCTGGGCTGGCTGTCCCCTGTCCGATGGGTCTTCACGCAAGTCTCTTCAAACAGTGAGTCTTTCATTTGCTCTTTTTTGTTTGTTAATCTCTTTGGTTTTGTTTGTAACGGTTTCTTTATTTTATTTCTCGCATTTCCCCCCCACTTGGTTTGCCATTCATCGGTTTTTTCAACGTATGGGTGTATGTCTGTATTTCGTTCTATGTTCTGGGAACGAGCTGTCTATGTGCCGCTTCCATTCCCTGCCATCGTCAATTGTTAACCGTAGGATTTGGGGCCTGTTATTGCGTGATTTGTCCTGGTAGCCATTACAGGGTCCCCGCGGTAAGTTTTTAGCGTAAACCAAATCGCCTATTTCCAAATTGTCTAAATCATGTAGAGGAGTCAGGAGGTTTTGCGGCATAAAATTTGGGTTGCAACCTAATCAAGCGTGTGATTCTTAATTTCCTCCCCATGAGTAATTCTGCTGGGATTTGTTGGTTCGTGGGTACTGGGCATTATGTGCTGGAGTGTGAGCAATCGGTTTATTTTTCTGTTGGACATCTCCGGTGTCCATTCTTTCTAACCCTCTTTGGTAAAGCGGACCATTCTCTCAGCCCTGCCGTTTGCAGCCGGTGAGCCGGCACGGTTAGGGCATGTCTTATACCGAGGAGGCAGGTATTGCTCGAATTGTAGGCTGGTTAGCTGTGGCCCATTATCTGATACGAGGACGTCCGGTAGGACCAATGGGTGGCAAAAAAGGTTGTCTAGTTGTTTAATTACAGTTTCTGTTGTCGTTGATTGGCATGATTTTTACTTCTAGCCAATTAGAATAGGCATCAATGAACAATCAGGAATGTATGCCCCTTGGTAGGCCCGTGAAATCAATGTGGATTCTTGACAAGGGCCTCGCGGGGTTTCCCAGTCTCGAATGGGTGCTTTAGGCGACTGTCTAATTCCCTGGCATTTGTTGCACGAGCTTACCCAATATTCTATGTCCCGTATCAATACCCGGCCACCAAACATAACTTCTAGCAAGGCTTTCATTTTTACAAATTCCCGGGTGCCCTTCGTGTAACATCTAAGTACACCTGGTTGTAAGTTTGTTAGGAATGACTACCCGATCACCCCACAATAAACACCCCTTTTGAATAAGAAAGTTCAGTCTGTCTGGTCCGAAAGGTTTTTAAAGTTTTCAGTTTTTTTGGTTTCGGCCAGCCTTTACCTACCCAGCTAAGAACGCGGGCAGTCAATGAGTCTTTCGCGGTGGCTCTGGTGACATCATAAGCTGATATGGTAGATCGGGGCATGTCTCTATTTGTAATCCTGTCATCGCTGGTGCCGGGTCTTCCTGGTTGCTGGTAAACGTGTGCTGCTCAAAGTCATAGCGTCCGCATGGGAAATTTGTTTCCCTGTTGATGTGTCAGAGTGTAGGAATAGGCTGCTAGAACTCTGACCATCTAGTCATTCTCAGAGAAAGAATATTTTGGTGTTGGCTTGTTTCCTGCCAAAATTCCCATTAGAAGTTTGTCGTCTGTTATAATTTGGAAAGTCCGCCCTTAGAGGTACTCGTGGAATGTTTCACTTCCAGCGACAATGCTAGAGCTCTCTGTCGAGTTGGCTGTAATTTCTCTCGGTTTAGACAGGGGGTCCTGAGTAATATGCGAACGGGGGCCTCTCTGCCATCAGGCAGTTGGTGCTCAGGATGGCACTGACTCCAATGGCGAAGCGTCGCAGGTCACCCTCAATGGCAGTGTGTTTGCTAAAATTGAATGAGAACGTTTGTTGATGTTAGCAAATTTTTAATTTTTTGGAAGGAATTCTTCTCTCTATAACTCCAAGTCCAAATTGCTTTCTTGTCCAATAGACAGTGTAATGGTTCTGCTATTGTGGCTTTATTTGGTAGGAATACATTATAAAAATTTATCAGTCCAAAGAAATGCTTGTAGTTCGGTTTTGTTCTTGTTCTGGCGCTTCTTTATAAGCTTTAATTTTTTTGTCTGTAGGGTGTATACCCTTCTTCCAATCTATTTAAATAGCCAAGGAATTTGACGCTATTTTTTTTTAGGCAACATTTTTCTTTTTTTACTTTGAGCCAGAATCTCTAAATTTAGTGAGTACTTTTTAAAGTCTGTCTTTAAGTTGAGCTTCAATCTTATGGCTGAGATGAGGACGTCGTCAAAATATGGTACGACTCCTTGTATGCCATTTAGGAGGCGCTCCATTAGACTCTGGAATACGCCTGGTGCTACACTCACTCCAAATTGGAGTCTGTTACACTAAAGGCACCCTTATGGGTAACTATAGTCTGTGCTTCAGCTGTCTCTGGGTCCACTGGGAGCTGTTGATAAGCTTGCGCTAGTCGAGTTTAGCAAAAAATTTTCCTTTTCCCAGGGAGTGTAGTAAATGTTGGACTACTGGCACCGGGTATGCGCTCTGTTGCAACTGCGTGTTCAGGGTAGCCTTACAGTCACCACAGATTCTAACAGACCCGTCTGGTTTAATAGTGTAACTATAGGTGTTCCCATTTGGCATGGTCCACAGGTTCTAGTACCCCTTGGGCTATTAATTTGTCTAGCTGTTTCCTCTATCTTTGCCTTTAGTGCAAAAGGAACTCGCCTGGCCTTAGTCTTCGCGGTGTTATTTGGGGTTTAGACTAAAGGAAATAGGATTTCCCCGATACTTGCCAAGTGAGTCGTCAAACACGTCCTGGAAATCCTGGATGAGGTCTTCTTCCCACCGGTATGTGGTTACTCCGTCTATTCCGGTCATCCCGATGCCCAATGGTGCGAACCACTCGATACCCAGGAGGCTTGGTCTGTCTCGGTCAACTATGGTCAGCGGTAGCACTTTAACATACTGTTTGTATGCGACTCGGAAGTGTCCCATGCCGACTACAGGGATTTGGTTTCCCTGGTAGTCTTTGAGGGTTAAGTTGCTGCTTCTGAAGTTCCTTGGATTTGATACCTGGGACTAGTTGTTTATGGTGTCCCAAGATACCATGAAAGGAAAGATCCCGAGTCCACTTCCATCTTGCAAGGCTTTCCTTCAATATTTACAATTACTTTAACTTTCTTCCCGCTTTCCGTCTGAGCGCTTTCTATAGTGACAGTTTGGTGTGTATTGGCTCACTTCTCTTGTTGCCACTTTCTCTCAGTTCGTTTTGGCTCAGCTTGTGTGGGGAATTTCTGCGTCTCGTTGGGCTGTAGCTTTTTTTTGTTCCTGCAGACTTTCTCGATATGCCTTGTTTCTTGCAATGTCTGCAGATGGCATGGAGAAATCTGCATTTGGCTTGGGAATGGTTTCCTCCGCAGCCAGCGCTCCCGCCAATTCCTTCTTTCGCGCTTTTTTTTGTTCACGAATAACGGTGGACCTCGTCATCTTTCTTCGCTCGACTCGGGTGTTTCGCCATACTCTTCGTAGTGGGTGGTGGTGGTAGACTGTTTTTTGTCTTTGGTTGGGTTTGTTTCTTCGCTGTGTGTGTTCATCTTCTTCATTGTGGCAGCCGATTTTTTCGTGGCTTCAGCGGCTGTGGCTTCTGCGATGGCTTCGGTTATGGTGATGTTGGGCTTGTTGAGTAATTTACTCTGTGCGGTCGAGTCTCTTAAACCCAACACTACGCGATCCCTCATTGCTTCATCAATGTTCAGGAAATCGCACTCACCACCTATTTGTCTAAGGGCAGCAAGGAAATCGGCAACGGTCTCTCCTTCTCTCTGGTCTCTGTGGTAAATTCGTGTCGCTTTATTAAATTCGACACCACCGGGCCATAGTGGGCTTTCAGGATTCGTTGTAGTTCTGGCCACGTCAGTTGTTTGACATCTCGGGGCTTTGCCAGAGCCTTTGCCATCTTGAAAACCGTAGGTCCGCAGTGTGTTAAGAACACAGCCCTCTACGCTGCTCTGAGATTCCTTCCATCTCATTACTCTCCAAGTACATTTGGAAACGGTCTGCATAGGAATCCCAATCTTCTTTGTTGGGATTGAAGGGTGCAGGCGGTGCGTTGTTTCCAGGCATTTTCGTCGCCGTCTGTACTTCTTCTCACCGCGTGCAGGTCTCGCGTTTAGGACGATCCCACCTTCGTCGCCAGTGTTTTGTTCGGAAAAACATGAGGTAGACCAGGTTCCAACAACAAAGTCTTTATTCTTAAATAGTCAGTGGACGGAACTGTTTGGCTGAAACCGCGGCAGCCTTTTATGCAGGCTAGCCTGCCGGCTTGTAGCCAATGGCAGCTGTTTGAATTTGCGGCCTTTTTCAGTTGATTGGATGGTTCCTAGTGAACCAATCCAATGCTTACTTTAGTTAACCAATCAGGTTTGCATGCTTTGGAGTAACCCAATTTACATATAGAACAGAATGAATGAAATATTCTTATCAAATACTTTGTTCATTACATAGTTGAATGTGCTGACAACAAAATCACACAAAAATTATCAATGGAAATCAAATTTAGCAAACCATGGAGGTCTGGATTTGGACTTACACTCAAAATTAAAGTGGAAAAAAAACACTACAGGCTAATCCAACTTTGATGTAATGTCCTGAAAACAAGTCAAAATGAGGCTGAGTAGTGTGTGTGACCTCCATGTGCCTGTATGACCTCCCTACAACACCTGGGTATGCTCCTGATGAGGTGGCAGATGGTCTCCTGAGGATCTCCTCCCACACCTGGACTAAAGTATCCCCAACTCCTGGACAGTTTGTGGTGCAACATGGCGGTGGATGGAGCGAGACATGTTGTTCCAGATTGTGCTCATTGGATTCAGGTCTGGGGAACGGGCGGGCCAGCCCATAGCATCAATGCCTTCATCTTGCAGGAACTGCTGACACACTCCAGCAACATGAGGTCTAGCATTGTTGTGCATTAGGAGGAACCGCACCAGCATATGGTCTCACAAAGGGGTCTGAGGATCTCATCTCAGTACTGTAATGGCAGTCAGGCTACCTCTGGTGAGCACATGGAGGGCTGTGCCGCCCCTAAAGAAATGCCATCCCACACCATTACTAAGCCACTGCCAAACGGTCATGCTGGAGGATGTTGCAGGCAGCAGAACGTTCTCCACGTGTCTCCAGACCCTGTCACGTCTGTCACATGTGCTCAGTGTGAACCTGCTTTCATCTGTGAAGGACACAGGGTGCCAGTGGTGTGATTTGCCAATCTTGGTGCTTTCTGGCAAATGCCAAATGTCCTGCACAGTGTTGGGCTGTAAGCACAACCCCCACCTGTGGACGTCGAGCCTCATACCACCCTCATGGAGTCTGTTTCTGACCATTTGAGCAGCCACATGCACATTTGTGGCCCGCTGGAGGTCATTTTGCAGGGCTCTGGCAGGCTTCTCCTGTCCCTCCTTGAACAAAGGTGGAGGTAGAGGTCCTGATGCTGGATTTTTGCCCTCCTATGGCCTCCTCCACATCTCCTGATGTACTGGCCTGTCTTCTGGTCGTGCCTCCATGCTCTGGACACTACGCTGACAGTCACAGCAAAACTTCTTGCCACAGCTCGCATTGATGTGCCATCCTGGATGAGCTGCACTACCAGAGCCACTTGTGTGGCTTGTAGGACTCCTCTCATGCTACCATTAGAGCAAAAGCACTGCCAGCATTCAAAAGTGACCAAACTATCAGCCAGAAGCATAGGAACTGAGAAGTGGTTTGTGGTCACCACCTGCAGAACCACTCCTTATTTGGGGATGTCTTGCTAACTGCCTATGCTTTCCCCTGTTATCTATTCCATTTGCACAACAGCATGTGAAATTGGTTGTCTATCAGTGTTGCTACCTAAGTGGACAGTTTGATTTAATTTCACAGAAGTGTGATTGACTTGGAGTTACATTGTGTTGTTCAAGTGTTCCCTTTATTTTTTTGAGCAGTGTATAATGATTCACAACCTTCTTTTCAACATATACCTACAATATTATATCCTTTCTCCCTCTAAGATATAGGCACCCCTTCACCCAGCATCTGATTGATCAAAGGCCACACAAAAGCAAAATAGATTAGAAATGTCTGCTCTAAGCAGGGGTGGGCTGCTACCGGTTTGAACTGGTTCACATGAACCGGTAGTTAATTTTATTGCCAGTTAGGTGAATCAACAAATCTCACCCCTGGATGGCCCTGTCCACCCCACCCCACCCCTCCTGGAGTCCTTGTGCAGCCAGTTTTGGATCACAGGTAAGTGCAGAGCGCTCCGGAGAGCCTTCAGAGCCTGGGGAGGCTGTTTTTGCCCTCCTGGAGAAAGGAAAGCCTCTGGAGTCTGAAGAGGTCAAAAATGGGTCCCCTATGGCCCATTTTCGCTCCCAGGCCAGAGTGGTGCAGGAGACCAACTAGGACATGCCTGCCATGGCCCCTCCCACCCCGCAATCAGGCAGAGAAGTGGTTGCTAAATTTTTTGAAGCCCACCCCTGGATATAAGTTTTAAAAAGATAGACATACCTAAGATTAAATAAAGACAAAGTTAAAGCAAAGTAGAATACAGGAATCTCAATGGAACATAGAATAATTAATATAGATGAGAATTTAGAAGATATTCTATAGGAAATACAATTGTAAGATAGTTTTTAGAGACAGAGAAAAAAATCTTTGTGGTAAAGAAGTCTCTATTTGTAGTAGTTCACATATGAATTCCTTTTGTAAGGAATTGTGTGGTCCCTGATTCACAATGCCAGATATAAAGAGACTGGGCTTTCAAAAATCCAGCCAAGGGGAAGGCTAATAACTGTTCCAAAAAAATTTTTAGGTAAAGAAACAGTAGACAGTTACTTACCTGCTGCCAGAAGATTGCATATGCTAATTAACAAACATTGGCATGGACAAAGTAACAACAATGGTATTTTGAAATCTGCAAGAAATACCTTCAAGCAAGAACTGGTGGAACCACAAAATAGAAAAGGTAATAGAAAATGAAGAAATAAATTATGGGACTTTACAATTCAAACATCTGCCACATAATACTTAACCACTGTTGATTAAAAGACAAAAAAAAAGTTTGAATTGAGAGTGCTGCAATACTTTGAGATAGCAGAATGCAAGAGAAAAAAGACTGAAGAATATCAGAAAATACAAAAACCTGTAAATAGAAAGACAGGCAAAAAAAAAAGCAAAGATAGGACCAATAGCGATAAGTGCCTTGGGTGCAATCTCAAAACATTTGGAGCACCACTTGCACTCCATCACAGGACTATCAGTCCATTGCAAAAACCAACTTGGAACAACTTACATCCTGCAATGATGCTACTAACACCATCAAACAACAACCTTTGTTTATCCCAGGTCCTTGGGAAGAACTTAATCGGTGGATAAAAATGCCAAATTGGATCTAAACATCTGGCTGACTGTATGGAAGCTATAAGGCTAATATATTTCAGGAGAACTGATGTTTATCCCTAGCAAAGGCATATGGCATCTAGGGGAAGATCAATAGTCCTGGAATGAAAATTATCTAGCTACAGCTCCAGGTCTGAGGGAACACGTCAAGCTCCAGATGTTGCTACTACAAATCCCAATACAAGTGCCTTGCACCACTTCTGTGCATTCTCTAACTTGATATCTCAACAAACTGCAGAGAAGGTATTCAGCAGGTTCTGACCAGTTCTGAAGAATTGGTAGCGGAAATTTTGAGTAGTTTGGAGAATCGGTAGTGGAAAAATTGAGTAGTTTGGAATACCACCTTCGACTGGCTTTGCCCCCATCTATTTTTTGCCTCCCAAGTCCCAACTGATTGGCTGGTCTTCTTTTTTTGCCCTGCACAGGAGAACGGAGCTGGAAAGCAGATTAGTGGAGGGAATGGGGTTTTGCAGTAACCTTCCCCCCAGGAGTGGGGTGGGAATGGAGATTTAGCAGTATCCTTCCCTTGCCACACACACCAAGTCATGCCCACCACGCCATGCCCACAGAACCGGTAATAATTTTTTTTTAATCTCACCACTGACAAACTGGAACTCTGTAGAACAGACTGCAGCAAACAAATTGAATTCCTATTTACAGTTCTGCAAATTTTCTGCTCTGAAAAGTAAAGAAATGTATTCCAGGATATCATCCAAAAATATATTATAGCTGATGTGAAAATAGTGTTGAAGACATATATCCAGGAATTTGACCTGATTGGATCTGATCAATTTCATAGGTAAAATCAGAATAGGCAGATGCCAAGCTTAAAAAAGAACTGGAGTGAAAAATGACTTGCATAGAAGAATATTTTTCATGACCATTGCCTGAAGCATTCTTCTAAGACATATTTTTACCCTGAAGCCCAATTGATAACTTCCCTTTTCTCCTTTGCTTGAAGTAATATTCACTAATTATGCTTTCATTGTTATTGGATACTTGGAGTTCTCTGGCCTCTAAATAGATGAATGAAAAGGTGAATGTAAACCAACAAGCAGTAATTAAAACAGCATTGTCATATAGCCAAGATAAAAAAGCAGCAAAAGGAAAAAGTATAATAGTTATGTAAAAGCAAGCTAAAGCCAAAAATATAGATTAAAAAGTGCATGGAGGCATGCATACATACCTCTTCTCTAATCCCCCCCCCCAAATAAAGTCTTTATGGCAAGGGATCATAACATCAGCATTTCTTTCTGAGTACCACTTTGATTTATTAAATTTATCTGCCTAACTCCAGTGGATTCTGGGTGATGTGTAAAACTAGAAAAAAAAATACAAAAACAGCTAAAAATGGTAAATCAGATAGATAGCCCAGGCTTTTCTTGTAGCTCTGACTGAGAGATACCGCAAGAATGCATTTAAGGCCCTTGGAATTTGCAAATGCACATACTGTATTAGAAGGCATCTTGGCAGGAATGGGCAACTTGGATCTGTTTAGTAATTATCATTGCTGCCTTTGCCGCCGCCACCACCACCACCACCACCACCATAGTCATCACTTTGCTTTGGAATACAAGCAGGGGTGGGATTCAAATTTTTTAACAACTGGTTCTGTAGGTGTGGCTTAGTTAGTGGGTGTGGCTTGTTGGTCACATGACTGGGTGGATGTTGGCTGGGCGTGGCCAACTCAATATCACTCACATTGAGGCATGCATCTCCTCGCCTGGCCTCTCATGACTTTGGGGATGCTGCAACAGTCNGTCTAGTCCTGCCAAGAATGTAATAAGAGTTAATGGAGAGGCAGTTTCTGTAAGCAACACCAGAATGTTTCCTTCCTGCCTTCCTTACAGGATTAGGCCAGTAATTTCTTCTAACAACTGGTTCTCTGAACTGCTTAGAATGTTAACTACCAGTTCTAGCGAATAGGTGCGAACTGGTAGAATCCCACCCCTGAATATGAGTAGCAAATCTGAGCTGCAAAAATCTAGTCAACATTAGCTACCGGCAAAGACAAAGTTTCTTTATTCATTTCTTTGCTCAGTTTGCAGCTCAGATCCTGGGGTTTTACTGGAAGGCCAAAGAAAGAACAATGTGGATTCTTGTGTGTGTGCGTGTGTGTGTATGTGTGTAATGACTGGCCAATTTTATTTTTAACACAGAAAATTACATGTATTTTTTTCATCCCCATTTCCATAAAAAGTTGTATTATAATCCTTGAAGGCTTATTATCTGTTTTGACTTTTAATGTCTTTCTTTAAACTTGCGGAAAATACATCTTTCTTGCTGAATTTAAATAGTCTGAACTCTGTGGGCCACATGTAGTGTATACGTCATGGTTTATTTTTTCTTAGTGGAACAATCTCATAGTTAGTCCCGTTAGTCACATGGCTCTAGATTAAAGTTTGCAGATGATTTTTAAAGTTTAGTGTATTCACAATGCAAGGAAATCAAGTCAGATTGTGGAGCTCAGTCTCAAGATGTTTCTGTTTTAGTATAGTTTATATTTGTCTGAGCTAATAGAAATTGTGTCAAGCCACTTAGCTGCCTTTAATGAGACTGATGGACCTCATAACATGCCCAACTATGAATCTGCTCCTTCAGAAGAGGAAAACATCCTCCAGAAAAGAATTATCATCATTTTGCCAGGCACTAAAAGCTAAGGAGTTTCCCTCTTTGGATTGAGTTGTTTAGTCCATCACCTGTGTGAATGTCAATCTAGAACATCAACCATCTCAGATGAAAAATAGATGCAAGGCTGTCCAGGATGCACAGATTGGTAGACTTTATTTCACATAAACTCTCCCAATTGATTCCAGTTGAGTTTTCATGCCAATGATGACATGCACAGGGAATAAAATAAGAGTACAGAGGGATCTAGTCAGGGATATCTGCAGGGAGAGATCAATAAAAATAGCAACAACAACAACAACAACAATTTGTGAAATTTGAATGCTCTCCAACTCTCAACATCTGTGGGTGTCTCAAACAAATAAATTACAATAAAACCAATAAAACATCACAGATAAAGAGGCCAACTGAGTACATTCAAGATGGGGGCTGCTGCCATGTGATAGTAGCCCTGCCCTTATTTTATATATGTTGGCACATAAAAAGGGCAGGAGCTTTAATCTCATGGCCAGATGTTGAAACATATAGGTGGGCAACTGTCCTGGGCCAGAGCATAAGTCTGCTAGCATGGTTTTCTAGAATGAGCCATTCACGTACAAATAGTATAGATAAGAGTCCTTTGGACTCTTTTTCCCTGCAACCTTTTGCTTGCTGAAAAATAAACAAGACATTACAAGAATATCTGGGGAATTCATAAGCTTGTATACTCTTGTAACGTTTGCTTTTAAAAAAAATGTACTGGGAATTGAACTCAGAGCTTCTAGGTAACATATCCAGATCATTCTCTTTTATAGAGTTCTGCTGTGCTCAGGTAGCCTTTATCTCTGCAATAGTATCCCCTTTTTTTTGATGAAAAAGGCCGTCCATGCTTTTTGCTAAAGTTAAAAAGTATAATAATAAGTTAATAAGATAACTTATTGCTAGATAAGTGAATACAGAATTGAAGCCTCAGTAAGAGATCATCCTTGTTTATGTATTCTTGAGATATGGATAATTTTCCATGACATCTAATGAAGAAGTGTTTAATTCACAAGTTGGCCACTGTTTTAACAAGAAGGCAGTTCAATAAAAGGTATCACTTTAATTGCCTTAACCTATTTTGCATCTCTGAATTTATAGCAACACAAATATCTCTGGTCTATTGTGCTGTGAACCGAGCTAAGCAGAGCCGATCAGCTGGGGATTTCAGGCCTGACATGGCTGTTCCCTTGCTTGTGACAGGCTGTGAATGTGAATGTACTGTGGAGAGTGAGCCAGCTAGCTTGCCAAACGCACTAGGTAAATCCTACCACTCCGTTACAAGTTTCCCATTAACAAAGTGTCAGTAGCCCAGCAGGGTAAAGAAGTAATGGGATAAATACACTCTGGTTATGCACGGCGGTGGTGCAACATGGTCCTCTAGTGAAACCAGTAATTACATTCTTTCAAGGGCAAACAACTACAGCACACAATACATTTATACTCCGCCTCCAAGTATTTTCATTTCCCTCTTGGTGTCTGCAAAATCCCTGCTGATCACTTCATTCTCCCTGCCAAGCAACTGTTGACACTATGTGCAACCACAGAAACTATAAAGGACACATTAGAGCTTTCCAGTGTGTCCCACTCTACTTTTCCACAGCTGTTTAGTAAATGTTTAGTAAAGGTAAAAACCCACCGACCAAAGGTTTGGGAAAGAAGCAGCAATTTTCATGAGCAAAATGATAACAGGGATCAATTCCCTTTTATCCTTCTAAACAAGCTGATCAGATTTCTGTCTCTTTTATGTTTGATTTATAAATATGAATGCACAGTCACATACATACACATAGATCTGTTTCCTGCCAACTGTTTATGGGACGCAGATGGACGCAGAAACTGTTCTATTTAATATATATATATATATAAAATATATAAATATTTAAATATATATTATATAAATATATAAAAAAAATCCAGCAAAGAATCATACCCAGAGAGAAATCATCCAGATGCCCTAAGCTTTATGGTCTCCCCAAGAT
>BHFT01072661.1:0-16538 GCA_004320025.1 Laticauda laticaudata
TCCGTTCTCTTTCCGGTCTGTTTATGCAAATTGGGCACTTTTTGAGCGGAAACAACAGATGGAGCCACCCCCCAAAAATATTTGCTCGTCCGTGTCCTCCCCCGTTGCATATTGTTTGCAAAACTTAGCCAGTGGACTGCTTCTATATTTCTATTTAGCGCTTCCAAAAAGTTAACAAACATCAAAGGAAATTGGCATCCTTCCTTGTGCAGCTTTTCTATATGTTCAATAGAGTCTTTGCCAGATCTCCCTTTTTCATTACCTTTGCCATGATTGCCTCATATATATTGCCTTTATCTTCTGATAAATTGCTAGTAAAGCCCATCTTTCCAATAGATAAATAACATGAATCGCCAAGTCACATTTCAAATCTCTGCTGTGTCTAGAAATAATCAAAGCCCATTTGTTTTCAGATGTGCCTCAAGTATTCCAAAGTATTTCACAAATTACTTCTCACAAGTCTTTAATTTGACAATGACCAGAAATCCATTTTTATCAGGAAAATGATAAAAATTATTTAAGTATTTTTTTAAGTCTTTCTGCTAATATTGAAGCAAACATTTTATAGTCTTCACGTTAGTAGGGAAATAGTCTCATAATTCTTTGATTTTAAGTGGCATCGTCTCCTCTTTTGAACAAGTGTTGATATAAGCTTCATATTTAGGTATCCTCTTCCTTTAACATAGACTTCATTTCATAAATGTCTAGCAATGGAAAGTTCCAGTGATTCTTGTAATGTTTTGTAAAATTCTCCGGAAATCCATCTGGGCCTCTGCGTCCTCATCATCGTTATATTGCTTCTCTAACTATTGTTTCGATCTCTTTGGTATATGGTAAATTAGCACTTCTGTAAATACTGTTTAACTCTTTCCTCACAATATTCTCCCTGTGTGTATAGTTTCCCATAATATACTGCAGAATGATCTCGCTTCTGCTCCTTTACTTCATCATAGCAAAAACTTACCTTGTCAGTCTACTTAACTTCTGCAATCTCATTTTCCTTGCATTCTTTCTCCTTCTCAGTCATTGTATGCTAACCATCCATCTGTTAATTTGCACTTCAAAGTTAGGTTCTTGTTTAGCACTCTAATTTCTGTGCTACTCGTCTTTTGTCTATTAAACCTATTTATGTTAATTATATGCCATTTTTAGCTTACTGTCTTTTTTCTTGGCATTCTTCTGTAACTCTTTTTCAAGTCCCCTTTTTACTCAAACCTCTAATGCTAAGAGCTAGTCTTTCATGGATTCCTTTTCCTTGTTATATGTCTCATTAATCACCGTCTGTATACTCGCCTCAATGTAATCCCATAACATTTTCGAGCCAGAGTGGAGAGCTGTATCCTACAATTCATAAGTGAGACACACCAAAACCAAAGTCAAATTCCCTTCTCCATCCCACGCCTCGATGTGAAATCGTCACACCACTAATAATATATTTCACCACTGTCCATCTAGATCTTCTTCTTTGTCCTTTTCTATTTAATGTCAGTGAAAATCTATATGGATTGCCAACCCAAGCCCAATACCTGTTCCCAATAATTCTTGCATATTGCCGCACTAACAATCTCTGGTTGAAACACTCCAATATCCAATATCTATTCTGCCGACATAATAAATGTCTATTTGAATAAAAGACTGTCATTGTATTAGTCTTGCGGGTTTATTTCCTTTCTCCCATGTAATCTTTCAAATTTATTTCACTCTACACAATTTTAAAGATCAGATCTAAGACCCCACGAGCGTCTCCGTTTATGCCTCTTATTGTCCTTCCCTTAGAACTGTATAAACCAATTTTGTTGCTCCTACATAGTGCCATTCTAATAGATCTCCATCATACTTATGGTTTATCCATCGCCCAGTTTAAATCAGCACCCATATGTAATTTTTTATAAAATTCATAACTTGTTTGTCTATTTTGGAGCATCAAATGGCAATCATAGTCCGTTTTTCCGATATACCCCCTGTCCCATTATTTCCGACCATTCCAGAATCTGTCTTCCCTCGCATCAGTACTAAATCAATTTCACTGGAAGTTTGTTCTAGATATATAAAACCACTCCTCTTTTCCCTTGCATGTGTCAAGGAGTAATATTTCCCTAGTCTTAGGACTGTTATTCAATACAAGTGTTCTTAAATAAACCAAGCATTGCTTCTTAAAGTAGTCGTACTTCTTGAGATAAATTACTATAAAATCTTTTAAATTTCTCTCTTATTATTGGAACAGTTTTCTTCTCTTTAATGCTGAATTAAGGTCCATTTTAATTAATTTAATCAATTTTTTCTCTTTCCATATTATAATTATTAATTGGTTTGCAGCTCTGGTAGATCTTGGTTCACATTGTTCTTTGGCTTCTCCTCCTTTGCCATCTGGCTCACCGTGTCTTCTTTCTATCGCAGTCATCATTCGGCAGTTCCTCTGGAATTTCAATTCAGAAAATTTTCTTTTTCTGCCTCTTCCTCTTTCCCTCTGAAAAAAATTCCTGTGTAAAATGATTCAGCGCTTTCTCAATCTCGAGCCGTCACATTTGCTTATCTCAGTTCTTGCCACTGTGAATAATCAAAACCTTTCTGGACAATCCAGCCATCCTTTAATCACCTCTTGCTAAAGAGCCAATATGGTCAAAATCCATATTCTCTTCTCCATTCTCTACACTCCTCTCAGACTTTGTTTGCAAATGACCACAAACTCTCCTTCATCTTTAATTTTCAATGTTTTCTCTCTCCTGCCACTTGCCAATATTTTCATCTTATAAGGCTTTCTTTCGTAAATCTGATGTGCTGGAACACTCTCTTGTAGGCTATTCTCATTGGTATCCCTCCCCGATCTTCCAATTGTGAAAACTCCGATAGACCTCATCTATTCATCCACCATCTTCATCCTTCAGATTATTTCCCGCAGAAGCTGCTCTGCCAATTTTTCTATCACTATCTCAGCTAATTTTGCCTTTTCTTCCTCTATGTTTTGAAAAAATCTAAGTAGAATTCTGAGTCTATCCACGGTTCCATCGCCAACATACCACTTTTATCTTGTCGAACCACAATTATCTATTTATCAGATTATCTCCAATCTCTCAGCTCTTTGTTTAAACTTCTTCAATCTTGCAGTAGTCTCTTCATCACACTTTCCGACTCATTCATTTGTTGGCATGTTCTCCACATTTTTCATCAGTTTTCGCGTTCTTGTTTATTCTCTCTTCCCTTGCTTGATGTTTTCAATTCATCTTTTCAATATTCTCAGAATTCTGTTTGAATGGTTTGAATTCCTGTGCAAAATCATCTGCGCACAGTTCACTCTTTGCTTTTCTGTTCTTCTTGCCTTCAACATTTCCGTACGTTGAACATTGTCCTCCAGATGAGGATGAGAGGAGGTGGTAGTGACAAACCCAAGAGCTTAGAGTTTCACTACTTCATTCAAACAATGCAAAATCTTCCCGGTTCTTTCACCTTAACCCAATTATGAAATAACCAATTAGCAATTCCAAATAATAATATGGGGAAAAAAGCCAAATAGTATATAATGATAAAAAAGAAAAAGAAAGAAAAATTTCTCAGTTCTTGGTATACCTAATCCAATCAGTTGAGTATAATAACAGTAAAAAATTCAAACAATGGAGAATTAAAACCATAAGAGCACAGCGAAACAGAAAGAGAAGAGAAGTGTAAGAAGATCCCAAGAGAAGACAGAAAAGGAGGAAATAAAATAGCTGAAAAAAAACCCAGAGGATAAGACTTCAAGCGGTTCTTCAACATCTGTAGATCTAAATAAAAGTCTGCAATATATAATGGAAGCTGCATAAGGAAAAGAGGAGGAAAAAAAGGGCCGAAGAGGAGTAAAAAAAGGAAAAGGAGATGGGAAGAGAGAAAATTCAGGCTATGGGAGGTAGATGGAAAAATCTCAAAAACAACCAGCAAGGCAGAAAAGAGAAAAAAAGATAAGAGAAAGCTACTCCCTTAAAGAAAGTTGGTGTACTTTTATTACAGAAAAAGAGCAAGCAGGTTAAAAATTTAGACTTATTTCAAAAAGAATAAACTGTTGAAAGTGAGGTTAGACGCAGGGGCGTTAGGAGAAAGAAAACAAAAAAACAAAAAAAAAGAGCGGTGCACTTTTTTAATATCAAGGGCGCTTGATTATACAACTCTGGCCACAGAGGCTTATCATCTTTGTTCCTATAAAGGTTCAACACCAGCTCCGCTGTTGATCTAAAACCCAGAAGCAGCACCTGTACGAAATACTCTCCCATGGGCTCTTTCCGTCTATCTTATCAAAGAAGCAATGGCCTTGAGGCGAAAAAAAAAGTGCGTCGAGCTGCTTTCGTTGTCTCAGCGTGGGGTGTGCTGGTCACAAAAGAGAATTAAATAGTCAGCCTCTGTTGGCAGGTTACAGAGAGTTATTCTTTGCTGTTCGACGCTTCGCCCTTCCTTTCCCAACACAAAACGATATGCATATATCAAGCCAGTAATTCAAGAAAAAAAACCAAAAAGAGATTAGCAGAAGAAAGAGAAAGACTAAACGGTAGTTCTAGCCGAAATGTTGCAATCAAAAAGGCGTACACAACAAAAAAACATCAACTAAGGGAAAAAAATACAGTCCAGTTACAAATTATAGACAATAAGCGCTCATATAGAAATTCCCGAGCAATGAGAAAACATAATTTACATTCTAACATGCCTGTTTAAAAATCGGCCGACTTAATCACTTCTGTCAACGACATTTGACATGATTCTGTTCTTTCCTTAGGATGTCCTTCAGATCTTAGAATAAAGAAAAAATTCTCACCAAACCGGCACACTCTCTCTTTCTGTTCTCTTCTGTTTCGGAGCTGTCCCAGCTTCAGCAGCTTTAATGGCTGCCTCTCTGCCGCTGGCAAGAAGAGCTCCTCCTGGATCTACCAGGGATTTTGCAGTAACCCTGGGATCGACAGGATGCACTCTTCACTTTCACCATCTCTTCAGGATGGGTTAGATCCAATTGGACCATCCAGGAGCAAAGATATCAGCATCGATCTCAGACCTCCAAGATCATTGCCGTATCGTCATGACGCCGCCCCGGCAGTAAGAATTTTTGAATCCCACCATTGCTTCATATGTTCTGATTTAGCTATGGTCCTCTTAGGTTCCAAAAAAAGATCAGTCTGCCTCTATACTTTCTTCCTTATTCTTCCTTTACTCTAGATTTTCCTACTTGCTTTTCCATTGTTATTTCAAGTTATCTCAGCAACACTAGAAAGCTTCATATGACCTGCGAAGAGGTTTATTTATGTGTATTCAGGTCTGTACTTAGGTATACTAACTCCCAAGGGAAATTCTGGGGGATTCACAATATCCAACGATCAACAAAATTAAAAACAAAACAAAACACAATACTATGTCAATAAATAGCACCACTTCAATAAACACATTGCTTATTTATTTATTTATTTTTGTCAATTGCTCACAAAATAATAGGTATAAGTAAAAACATAGTTATGAATACATGGATACATATAAAAAAATAAAAATAAAAGAAAGAATAGGACAGAGATGGTAGGCACATTGGTGCGCTTATGCACACCCCTTACAGATCTCTTAGAAAAGGGGTGAGGTCAATAGTAGACAGTCTAAGGTAAAAGTTTTTGGGGTTTGGGGAAGAAACCACAGTGTCAGATCTGCCCTAATTAAACCATGAGCCTCGAGCCAAGTTTCCAAAGAAATCCAGTTATTTATTTGGAGCAACATGTTGGCACATATTTAAATGAAGTCAGCTCTGCTTGATGTAATTTACGGCCTGCCTATGAACCTATTTCTCCCCTCCCCCCAGGTTGTGTCATAAATCACATTCTGCAATGGAGCACTTTCATGCATGATTTCTATAGCCTCTCCAATTGGTCCCAGTAGCCTGGGATACAACCTTGAAGAAGGTATGCATGGAATGTACTTCTAGTTGTGGCTGCTGTGCTGCTCCATCACTCCCCCCCCCCGCCTATGGCAACTCGAGAGCAGGCAAGGAATGCTGTACAAGCTGACAGTACCCTAATCAGCATACATTAAAATGAAATTTCATTGCAGGCAAGCATGTGAGGTGCAGGAGCAGCTGGGCCACAGGCAATGTATGGTAGATCAGGGGTGAAGGAAGCAAGCAGGTGAGGAGACAGAGAGCAGCTGAACCATGAGATATGGGTGGTCTGGGAGAGTGATGAAGGCAGGCAAATGGGCAAGGAGCAGAGAGTAGCTAGACTGTGGCAGACACATGGTAGGTGCTCATGGCACAGCTTCTCCCTGGCTCCTCATCCACTTGCTTGCCTTTGCCCCAGCCTACCCAATGGTGTCCACAGCCCAGCTACTCTCTGGCTCCTTGCCTGCTCGCCAGCCTCCAGGTTGTCCAGGTAAGCAGTAAAGGCAGTCCAGGGCCATGGGTGAGTGGCAAAGGCAGGCAAGCAGTCAGAGCAGTTGGGCCACAGGAAGGACTCTAGATGAGTAGACGAGATGAGATAAGGAGTGGCTGGGAAGAGAGGGGTGGGCAGAGTGGATTGGGCCAGCCAATGGTGGGATCAGCTGGTTTTCTGAACTACACAAAAAATAATGCTGAATCCCACCTCTGCCATTAACTTTTCAGAATTCATTGATTTCCTGAATTCTCTCAGATGAGAAAAAAGTTAATGTTATCACTTATATCTGATAAGGCAGAGATATCTCATGATACTGAATATCACTATCAATATTGTAAATAATAAAGATTAATGGAGTTGGAAGGGACCATGTAGGTCAACTAGTCAAAACCCCTGTCCAAGCAGGAGACTCTACAACATTTCGGAAAAATGGAAGTCCAATCGCTTCTTGAAAGTCTCAAGTGATGACACTTCCACAACTTAAGGCTAGGTCCCACTGGCTGACGGATGCAAAACGTATGTAAAAAGGACACAGCGGTCGAGCAAAATTTTGGGGGTAGCTCCATCCATTGTTATCTGCTCCAAAAAGTGCCCCAAATTTGCATAAACAGAACGGAAAAGAACGGAAAGAACGACGGGGTTAGTATGTAGCCGGGGATGTTAAACGGATGTTCGTAGGAAGCCTAGCGGATGAAAGTGGATGGAAGCAGATGACAACTCCGAAGGGCTTCCGGGGGAGAATTGCGAAGCAGACGCATAGCGGAAGGATCGGATACATAGCGGATGACGCGGATGCATCACGGACGCCTATAGAAGGCCAAAGCGGGATGCATAGCGGATGGCATAGTGGATGCAAAGGGTTCACTGCGCATGTGGGGAGTATGAATTGCATAAGCTCCACATATATAAAAGGATGCAGCTTGCACGCAGTCAGCATTCAGAGGAAAGACGTGTTGCCACAGACATCTTCGAATAACACCCATGGTTCGGTCAGTCAGGGAAGAAGAGAAAGCCTGTGCCTACTCCTGCCAGCCCTGGCAAGAAGGACAGAACCACCATCCCACCCCCTGGCACTGACTCTGAAGCTGCTGGTGCTGCTGGTGCTGCTGCTGGTGCTGCCTGGTGTTTTGCTGCTGGGTGGGTTTCTTCCTGTTGCTGCTGCTGTGGTGGTGCTGCTGCTACTGTGTGTGGACCAGCCCCAAGGCCCTCAAAGCCCTGCTGGTGAAGCCCCTGAAGGCTCTGCTGCTGAAGCCCCTGCCAGAGGAGGAAGAGGCAAGGAAGGAGAAGGGAGAGAAGAAACAGGACAACCTTTCTGAGGAGCATAAGGGGGAGGTGCTGGAATGGCTGCTGGCGAGAACGAGTACCTCTGGAGAAAGGCCACAGACTCTATCGCAACACCAAAAAGAAGCCCGCAGCTTGGAGAAACAAGGCAGAGAGTATGGCGCTACACTGTGGATGTCCTCCTGCGATGGTGGAAGCACATGCACCCTGGTATGGCAAGCTGCACCTGAAGAAATATGGGCAGACCGCTGTCAAGCCTCACTGACCGGGAGATGTACATCATGGCCAAGTGCAGCTTCCTAGGAGGGTGAGGGTCCGCCACCAAGGAGCAGCCCCTCTGACAACCCTCTCTCAGACAGCCCACAGACAGCCAGTCCTCTTCCAGCCAGGATACAGCTACACTGTCCAGGCAGGTGTCTTCGGAGGGCTCCATGGCAGAGGACTCCCCCGACAGGCTTGCACCCCCATGCCGGAGGACGTGGAGGATCCCCTGTCACAAATGGAGCAAGAAGCGGCAGCTACCCAGAGACCCAACCCACCCCCACCCCCAGCTCCACCTCCACAAGAAAGCAGGCAGAGAGGCCAGAGGTAGACTGGAGGGCCAGAGTCACACTGTTTCTGCTGGAGATTCAGGGAAACAATCAAAACCAGTGCAGATCTTCTCTCTCAGCTGGTCCACAGCAACATTACCATCCTCGAACCAGAAGCCCCTTTCATCACCTACGTCAGCCAGACCCTCATGGACCTTACCCGAGGGCCACAGTACCAGGTGATTGAAGGAGAAGAGAACAGCACTTCTGCACAACCTCCAGGACCCAAACTGAACCTGCTCCTGGACTGGGTGATGTCACAGCCCTCCATGGCTTTCAACAGCCTCTCACCTACCAAGGCTACGAGTTACCAGGACTTCCCAACAGCAGAGGAAGACCATCCAGTCCAGGCCCAGGTTCATCACACACTACAGATGCCTCACCTCGCCCAAACTGCCAGACCAGACAGCCCCACTACACTTCCTTCCTCCACCCCACAGCCAAGCTCCTCAACAGACAATCTGACTTCAGTCTTGGAGCCTGCACATCCCAGGTCCTTGATGAAGGGGCCTCTCAACCTCACGGGACTGAGTCAGCTCTCTGAGAGCTTCCCTGAACACACCATCCTCTGTTGTACTCTCGGGGCCAAGAAACCCAATGGCACCTCAGACCAGCCACTCCAGCCCACAGCCACTTCCACCAGTCCCCTGACCCCGCTTGACAGCTTTAAGACCGTGGACATGCATCAGAGTGACTGAGAATAGTGCCAGAGGACTGAGTTGTTAGTTGTTCACTTTATCTCTGCTAAAGACACTTTACTCGGTTCATTTTGCTTTTTTTAATAAAGCTCATACAGTTGATTTTAAGACAGTTATTAATAAAGGTTATCATTGCTTTCACACACTTGGTTCACTTTTTTACTTAATAAAATGTTGGTGAAAACTTGAACAAATGGTTAAGCCTTTACATGCATGTGGGATAGGTAAGGATAGTTGTGGGATGGGTAAGGATAGTTGTGGATAGGTAAGGATAGTTGTGGATGGTAAGGGATAAGTTGTGCGATAGGTAAGGATATTTGTTGGGGGATAAAGCTCTTTATTAATGTGTTATTTCATTGTAGGACCACTCAAAAAACATGGCACAATCTTCATCAGTGTTATGAGAGAGGCTCAAGAAACATCAATTAACCATCGATCATCCTGTCTTGCCACTCCACTGCTCCAGCTGGGGAGTTGCACCAGTGTCTCAGGAGGTTGCGCTGCTTCTCCCCTTCATGTGAAGCTCTGTTGGGGCCTTGTACATCCACAGTGTCTATAGGTTTTCATCCTTGCCTCCATTCCCAGGCTCCCATGTCCCCATTCCCTTGTTGACCGTCTACAAGTCTTTTCTGCAAGACTCGGTAGCAGGTGTGCATGAGATTGTGCCAGGATGCAGCAACTTCCCACGATTGTCCTCACAGTCTCTTGGGTGATGCTTGCCATGGGTGATGAGAAGTACCTGGAACCTGTTTGGCCAGGATGCCAAAAGGCGCGTTCTCCACCACCCATCTTGCCCTGAACAGCCTTTGTAGTTGAAGCTTCCTCTCTTCATGGGTGGTATCTTGAAGTGTAGCGGCTTCATGAGCGTAGGTTCTGAGGTGAGAAGGTGTTCATCACCCATGATGAAGTAGGGCACATCTTGATGTGTCGTTTGGGTAGGGGTCTGGATCTGGAAAACCATGATGAAGGTTCGTTTCCAGCCCAATCACTGAGTCATGGCGCATGTATACCTGTGCTATCTAAAGCTGACCCGTTGCCTGAAGCATCGATGTACATGAAACTTTAGTCAAGCATCAAAAACCATATGCGACAAAGAGGATGATACCGAATAAGCCCTTGTAAGTTTGTAATAAGCAGGATCCCCTTGAGTTGCTGGAGCTTTGCAGGCAATGTGCTTCCCATCTATGGCTCCAAACGTGTGGGGAAAGTTCACCTCTGATACCACTGCTTCTGCAACTGTTCCTCCATGCCTTCTTCAGTGTGGTGGGACAATGCAGGAGCTCTCACATATTTCTTCAATGATGGCCTGCACCGACTACTCTGTGACCACTTTTGCTTGGGATGGTTTTGTTTGTTGTGGCACCCTCCAGGCACTATTGCATGTTTCTTGTATGTGTTTCCAGAGGCGCCACATGCCCACAGAGGTCAGTGCCACCTTCAGTCCAGGGTCCAGGTTGGGATGCGAAGTTGGTGCTCGGCTTGGTCAAACCTGGGTTCTCAGACGCTCTTACACTTGTCATGAAACATGCGCTTGGTGGCATTCTCATGGAAGTGATGGAATGCACGAGGTCTTCATTCCTCAGGTCCACCATACAGTCATACAGTCAAACTCCATTCTCTCCCGATCCATCCTCGGACCCACACACTTCTGAATGTTCTCCTATCTTTCCTTGTGTTAGGTGAAAAGGGTGAACCAGTCTGAACAGGGTTTGAGTTCTGGTGTTGAATGATTGCAGCTACCATAAGGACTGTGTTATTGATCCAGTGGTGGAGAACAATCGATGAAGAGCAAGACCTAGGGTGAAGAGGTCTGTACACCACGGCTGCTGACTCATTCTGAGATCCAGCGTGATTTCCTCCCTTTTATAGGAAATATCGGCTGTCCACTAGGTGTCATTACTCTTAGACATACTGCAGACATCCTAAACATCTGATACATCCACATATACAAACTTTTTGTCACATTTTAATGCTTTTATATGTTGAGATGCATCCGCTTTCCTTTTTATTTCCGTGCTACTAATGCTGTTGTGGACGTTCCGTGTTACCTTTTGTTTCCTCCCTCTTTCCATTTTCAGCTGCCAGTGGATGTGAGTTGAGGGACTTCCAGAGGATGCCAAAAGGATAAGTGACATTTAACGGTTGATTATGGACATAGAACGTTTGTTGCCTGTATATGCCGTGGATGTACATCGTACGTGGCAGAAAGTTCATCCGCTTCAAAAAGTTTTGTAGCAGCTCAAAACTTCTTGCATGGATGAAATCTCAGTGGAATGATGCTCGATGGAATAGAGTGTATGAAAACACGTATGGCAATGAGTACACAACCATGCATCACGTTTCCAATGGATGCGCAAGCTTTTTTGTCCATTTTACATCCTCTTTGCATCCGTTGGTGCAGTGGGACATGGGCTTTTCAAAGGAAACTTCTGTTCCCATGGGTTGATTGTTCTCACTGTTGAGAAAAGTTCTCCTTATTTCCAGATTGAATCTCTCCTTGATCAGTTTCCATCATTATTCCCGTCTCTGGCCTTGGTTGCCTTGGAAATAGCTTGAGCCATTCCTCTCTGTTGGGCAGTCCCTCAAATATTGCGAACACTGCTGTTTCATATCTCCCCTAGTCCTTCTTCACTAGACTAGTTATGACTATTCCTGTAACTACTCCTCATATGGTTTATCCCCATTCCCTTAATCATCTTGGTTACTAGTCTCTGCATTCTTCCTAGAGTCTCAATATCTTTCTTATAGTTGGTGACCAAAACTGGATGCCGTTATTCTAGGCATGGTATTACTAAGGCTTTATAGAGGTGGTATAAGTACCTTATCTGATCTTGATTGTTATCCCTCTATTAATGCACTTTGGATTGCATTGGCTTTTTAGGATGCTGCTGCACACTGGCTGGCTCATATTTAGCTGTTTGTACATTAGGATTCCAACATCCCTTTCATAATTACTGCCTATTAAGCCTGGTTTCACCCAGTCTATATGTGTACTTTTCATTTTTTTTGGTCTAAATGTAAGATTTTTACTTTTTACATTGAATTTCATTTTGTTCTAATAGGGCACAGTGTTCAAATCTTTTATGGTATTTGCTATTCCTGTCAACTTAGTGTCATATGCAAAATTTGATAAGTTCCCTTCTTATTCCCTCATCTAAGTTGTTTATGAAGATATTGAAGAGTACTGGACCTAACGGTACCCACTGCTTACCAGATCCTTTAGGTACCCCACACTTACCTTCTCCATGACAGAAGTAGACCCATTAGGATTACTCATTTGAGTACAGTTTGTCAGACAATTACAAATCCATCTTGGTGATGATGCTATCAATCCCACATTCTCTCTGCTTACCAAAAAGTAGGTTGTGGTCTATTTTGTCAAATGCCTTGCCTGAAAGTCTAATATATTATGTCCAGAGTGTATTTCACTGGTCTACTAATTTAGTCACTATGTTGAAGAATGAAATAAGATTGGTTTGGCATGATCTGTTTTTAATAAACTCATGCTGACTGCTAGTTATTACTTTACTCATTTCTAGATGTTGGCTGTTTTTTTTAAAAAAAATAATTTCCAGTAGCTTACCGGGTATGGATTTTAGGCTGATTGGTCTATAGTTTCCTAGGTTTGCTATTAATTCATTTAACACTGTCAGCCTGAAAATATGGATGAATTCCTTCAAATGACTTATTGACTTAATGTTTCATTCCTTAATATATAAAAAGGTTTCCTCTACTTGATTAAACTACTCTTTTCATTTTACTTGGTAAACAGGATCTGTGTTCCTTTGTAAGAAATGAATATGAATTTCTCTTATTTCATTATTTTACTTTATTTCATTCATCAAATTTTTATATTGCCCACCTCACCTAAATAATTTTAGAAGGTTTATTAAGTCAATTTCATATTGCTAATCTCAATTATACTACATGTATAAACATTTTCTCATTTGAAAAGGAGTTGAACCAGTAGTCACTTATTTTCTCATCAATAACAAAATAATTATCTCTGAGAGCAATCACGATAATCTTTAGCTGCATCAAAACATGAAAAGATGTGGAGAAAGGTGTCTAAATAAAACAGCCATCAAGATTTTTGCTTGATGTTAAAGCAGTTCTTGAGTCCCAGGGAGTTTGGCACAAGAGGGAACAATGGGTCTGTTTGATCCATTGCTTCAAGTTCCCTCTCTCCTTTTCTTCTGCCAAAGTGTTATTTGAAATCCTAGTGATACCCAAAATATGAATTTGCACTCTCATGGATCTTCAGATAGAAAATGTTAGATCTTCTCTTTCATTGCATTCTCAGATACAAAACCTGGATTAATCATTGGATTAACCATTGGAATCCATACTTCACTATGGATAGTATGGAAGGCACTCATATTTTCAGGCTAAACATGCAGTGGAGATATTGTTCATTGGAATCTATACTTCTCTATCCATAGGATGGAAGACACATACATTTTCAGCTTAAATATGCAGTGAAGATGTTGTTCCTTCTGATGTTTTAGGGGCACAAAGTAATTGCTCTGAGCTGCCCTGAAAAATATATCTTCCCTGTCCCACATGAGTGGTACCAGCCTGGTGATCTCATCATTGGTGGGATACTGTCTCACATTGTTTACCACTTTAATGAAATTGAATTTAAGGATCATCCCTCTCTAAGTGCTTATGACTTACCACTGTAAGAATCCACACACCCACCCTCTTTTCTAATCCTAACCACATTCACAAACATTTCATAAATTAGTAAAAGGTATTTGAAGATAACTACAAGTTCTGTATAGAATCTAATCTTTCTTCATTTTTCAAGGGAATGTAGTTGTGGAGAAGAAATAGTTTCATTTACATTGCATTAAAGTTTTTCCTATGAAATGAATGATCAATAGGTCATTCCAAGAGGTGATTGGTACAATAAGTTTTTGGGGAAAAAACATTTAGTGAGTTTAAAGAAATTTAAAAAAATCTGCATGATCACTAATCTCAAAACATGGAAACAATGAATGAATGATACTTAATGGATCTGTTCCTTTTCTATTTATTGTTAAATTGGTAGAAATAAATGTAATAGCTTGAAAAAAAAGTAACTTTTTATTTGTTATAATACATCAGCATTGCAAATCATGGAAATATTGTCTAAAAACTATGGTATATTTGGAGTCAAATATTGGCTGCAAATCATAGAAATTCTGTGGGAAAAGTGCATTTGAACTTTCTGCAAATGTTTAAGTTTTTAGAAAGCTATTATCTTCCTAGTTTCATGAGATATAAGATTTTTATTCATAGAGAAATGTAATTTTATATAAATTTTTCAAAGGGCATATTTAAATTATTTCTAGTGTAATAATCAAATTCTACCAACACATCCTTGCCTTGGTCTTTGCTGTGAAGTAGATCAATCAAGACTCACAGATCTTACCCAACATCACTCTTGGGTTCCACATCTATGACAGTTACTACAACCCAAGGATGACCTATCGGACCATTCTGGACCTGCTTTTCAAATCCTAGGAGTTTATCACTAACTACAAATGTGATGGCCAGAAGAATCTCATGGCCATCATAGGAGGATTAGGTTCAGACACATCATCTTATATAAATGAACTTGTAAATTTCTTCAAGATTCCACAGGTAAATATGTAGGGATTGAGGAAAAAAATATGTGTGTCATTGTTACTGAGCATCAGATATAAGTTCGATTTTTAATACAAATTTCTGCAGGGATTAAGGTAAAGTACTTAGCACTTTTTTTGAAAGAACAATGCCAATCACAGAAGTGTCCCAAAATGTACAAAGGCATCCATTCTTGAAGGCAGATTTCAATATAGTCCTTTCTGCTCTTATTAAAACTATTGATCTACTGTACAGTTGATCTTATTTTTTATTTATTTATTTTTGTCAAACATAGTTATGAATACATGGATACATGTAAGAAAAATAAAAACAATAAAAGAAATAAAAGAAACAATAAGAGAGAGACGGTAGGCACATTGGTGCGATTATGCACACACCCCTACAGATCTCTTAGGAAAGGGGTGAGGTCAATAGTAGACAGTCTAAGGTTAAAGTTTTTGGGGTTTGGAAGAAACCACAGAGTCAGGTTAGAGTATTCCAGACATTTGACCACTCTGTTGCTGAAAGTTGTTTTTCCTGCAATCAAGTTTGTTGCGATTAACCTTGAGTTTGTACCTATTTGTTTGCCTCTGTGTGTTGTTGATGGTTAAAACTGAATATTCATTAACAGGTAGGACAATTGCAATGTATTGGTTTTATATTACCTATACTTAGATTGGACTGAAGCGCAGCATAGTTCTTAGGTTTAGGTCTAGAATTTCGAGTCTAGGTGGCGTAAGGTATTCTGCAATGAGTAGACGAAGTAGAGAAACTCTTCTTGTGCAAGCTATTTCTGGAACTTTTCTCAACTGTGTTTAATATCAGATACGTATGTGGTTCCAGACTGATAAAGCTGTATTAAAGCATGGTCTTAGCCAATGCTTTGCTATGCTCTAGTTATTGTGTAATATTAACAGAGAAAAAGCTACATGAGATATGGTAACAACTCTTAATGCTATGTAGTATCAGTGGGCTCTAGCGATTTAGATCATTAGAGATTGATCTACTCCAAGATCCTTGACAGAGTTTTGGAATACCTCAACTCAAAGTCTTGAGCTTTTCAGCTGCTGTTTTATTTCTGATTCTTTTTTTGCCCATATATAGCGGCCTAGAGCATTTATTATGTTGAGTATTTTGAAGGTGCCATTTGTTTAGACCATTCTGATATATTAGTCAAGGTTCTTTTTGGTAGCAGTATTGTCCTCTGTGGTGTTGAATAGCTTACAATGCATCCAGTGAAAAGAAATGCAGTTGCTATGATATGATTCACAGAGGTCATTTATGTAGAGTTATGAAAAAGAGGTATCCTAGAAAGCTATGGCCATTAGGGGATACCATCAGGTACAGAATTTGATAGGGATTGCTCGCCACATTTTCGCACTATTTGTTGCTCTATTTGAAGAATGCTTCTATCCAGGTATGCAGGTGGTCAGACATACTGTAAGATTTAGTTTGAGTAGGGTTATCTGTACCATTTGCGAATCAAGGCTCTTACAGAAGTCTATTGGTAGATTGTGTCTATTGTCTTTGCCCTGTATTGAGTGTGTAGTCCACGTGTTTAGCAGTGTATGAGTTAGCAGATTATATGACAGTTTTTTTCCTGAAAACAATTGTTTACTAGAGAGTAGGTAGTTTGTTTTCTAAGTGGAGATACATGCAGAACTGCCGTTAATAATTATTCATAATTTTACCACGTGACCGCCAGCATCAAAGAGATGCCTTAATCTTCAAACTAGCTACGGGTCTCCCTTTTTTTGAGAGATGGGAATAACCATGGCTTGTGACCATAGATTTTTGTCAGGAGCTGTTTCCTGAAAGATTTTTCAAAGATTATGCTCGAGGTTCGGCATATGGCAGTTGCCGACTAGCTTATTTTTAAGGAAGTCAGGCGCACAATATTCCCTGTCTGGTCCAATAGACAGAGATGTTTTAGATTGTGTAGTCGCTTTTCAACCATTGTCTTCTGTAAAATCGATGTGTGAATTAATCATTGT
>BHFT01072664.1:0-13122 GCA_004320025.1 Laticauda laticaudata
TGGGGTTCTATTATTTTGTTATCAAGTTTCCATTAAAATGTATCTTTGAAGAATCTTATCAAAATTTCACCACCTCTACGGGGTAGCTTAGCCCTGAAAGCAGCCGGTTCGGGGCGCTCCAGCAGCGAGCACGGATCGAAGCCTCGGAGAGATGAGGTTTCGGTCTGTCGCCAAAGAAGCTCAAAACCGGAAGTCTAGATTTTTATTTATAGTTTGTATGTACTTTGTTTTTGGCTTAATTTCCTCCACTTAAAGACTGTTCTTGGGAGAGTTTTTTTTCCAGCCAAAGGTAACCTGGACATTGGGGGCAAAGTTGGAGGTATTAAAGGGAATTTTCTTACTTATGTGACTGTGTTACCTTTGTACCATGCCCCAGGTCATCACAGTACAGAGGTGGCATTGATTGCATTTGTAGATAACCTTTAGTAGGACTAGAGTGGGACGATGCATCCATCCTGCCTTCCTTGATCTTTCAATGGTTTTCAATGTGATCAATCACGGTATCCTTCTGAATCATATTTCAAGGTTAATACTGTTTGTCAAAAGTTTAAAAAAGTGACTGCCTTGTGATGTCCCATTTCTGCACAATTAAACTAAATTTGGCAGTTGGAAAAGCATTCCAGCAGAAGGCAATGGCAATCCACTTCCAAACAGTTGCCAGAGTATTTATAGGGATGTGTTCATGAACTCACCAAGCTAGATACTTTAATAAAGACACATGACTGATACATTTTGGGTGAGCTTCAATAAATTTCTCAAAGCATCCCACTGTTCATTTTGGATATGTGGAATGGTCTAGTTCTTTTGCTAAACAAATCTGCTTGATGCTAGTTAAATACGACAACTCTCTTTATATTTGGAAATATCTTTCCGTTTTTCTCTTTTCTTAACATATGGATGTATGTTTATTGGGGTGATTTTTGTCTTCGACATGAGGTAAATAATGGAGCAAATGAGGGTACAAGTCAGCCATTTCTCTTGGATTCCTGCCAACCTCTCCCCAGGCTGCTTAGCATAAGAAAGGAGAGAAACAAGAAAAAAAAAGATCAACATAACATCCAGGAGTGGGATACAACCGGTGTTACTGCCAGTTTGGTCAGAGTGCGTTTTGCATGTAAAACAATTGCAAAAAACACCAGCTGTGCCACCCAGACAGCTGACAAGCACTGCGCATGGGTGCGCAGCATTTGAAAATCCTCTTCTTTCCTGCTTTTTCAACCTCAGCTGTGCCACACAAAGCAGCTGAGGTTGAAAAAGCAGGAAATAAAGGACAGCCAAGAGCGCGGGCGGGTGGGTGAGTGAGTGGACCAAAAAGACAAAAGGTCGGTGTCTGCTACTCTTCAGAGCTACCAGTTCTATAGAACTTGGTCAAACCCATGATAATATGAGAAGATCCTTGTGTTCATTAGCTCAGATAGTTCACATTTCTGCCTTTACTAGAGACCTGTAATTCCTGCTTTGATAGATAATAACATGCACCAGCAGATGCTTACTAAGCTTTCTGGAGCTGATATCCAATGTAAACCCATCTTTGGCTCAACAAAAGGCTTGGGCATTTTGCTGCATAATTTCCATTGTAAAGAAGTAAGATATTTTAACAAGAGGAATATTAATATTAGACCTGTATCATGCTACCAACATAAGAAATAACACTTTAACTGCATACCAGCAGACTACAACTAGTTGGCATTAATTTTGAATCAATCAAATATCCAATTAAAATGGTTACTTCGCATCTAGAAGATAGAAGTAGACGAGCCACATTCTTTCTCCTCTATAATGAAGATTACACACTTCAAAAATAAACATTCCATGAACTAATTACTTCATATGTGAAACAGAAATATTCTCCATTGTATTTAGTTAAGCTTACTGTCAAGTAATTGTAGGAAAATTGCCAGCTAAAAGGATTATATAAATGATATGATTCTTTTTGTTTTTTTAACACTCATATTACAATTATATTATGCAATATTATTACATAATATATGAGTTGAATCCTTAAGTTCTACACAAAAACTCAGAAATAACCAAATTCATACAATATTAATGTGATTATATGACACTACAGTCAAATGTATGTTTTGCTTTCAGGGAGAGTCAAGATAGAAATAAATGCCTTCCATTTTTACATGAAATTCCAATATATACGAGAATTACATATAGGTAGTCCTCGATTTACAACAGTTTGTTTAGTGACCATTCAAAGCTATAAGGGCACTGAAAAATGTGAGTTATGACAGTGTTTCACATTTACAACTGTTGCAATATCTCCATGGTCTCATAATCCAAATTCCGATGTTTGGCAACTGATTCACATTCATGATAGTTGCAATGTCCTGGGATAATATGATCACTTTTTGCGATCTTCTGACAAGCAAAGTCAATGTGGAATCCAGATTCACTTATCAACTGCAATCGTTCACTTCACAATTTCTGGCAAGAAAAGTCGTAAAATGGAGCAAACTCACTTAACAAATGTTTCACTTAGCAAAATTTTGGGCTCAATTGTGGTCATAACTCGAGGACTACCTGTATTACTATATGCACATATAATCTGTAATTACAAATTAGAATTACTTATGATTATGATAACGGAAGAAAAAGTGAAGTCAAAAGTTATTTTATTTTCAAAAAAGGCATGCTAATCCATGATACCTGGCAAGAAGGACTTCATTATTAAATTATTTTTGAAGATTTTAAAAAGTGTTCAAGTAAACTTTTTCCATCAAAGCATAAGAAAACTCATTAGTTCTTTTATTCCAGGATCTAGTTTCTTCTCACATGCACATTGAAGATTCAAGTTCTTATTGGGTTGCAGATAAGGTTAAAATAAGCATTTATTGGAAAGAAAAGAGGTTTCAAAACAGAAGCAAAGTCAATAAGAAGTTCAGGTTTCAAGGACTGTCTGATGTAAAAATAGATCACAGTGCACTGCAATAATCCACAGTATGAAAAGCTAAGGTCTTTTTTAAATGAGAGGAAAATATAAAGACACTTAAGGCCCTGTCACACTGCCCAACGGATGCAAAACGTTTGTAAAAAGGACACAGCGGACGAGCAAAATGTTCCGTGTGTTTCCAATCGCGTTGTTAAAATAATCTCGTCCGCTTCTCAAAGGGGCAAAATTTTGCTCATATAACAGAGCGGATAAGCACGTGAAAGGAATGGACCGGGACGGAGGACGCAGAGCGGATGGAAAGCTGATGTGGACACCGGAAAGCTCTAGGGCGGATGGAAGCGGATGGGGAGCGGATGGGAAGCGGATGGCACATCCGCTGGGCTTCCGGGGGACCTCAGCAAAGGACCGGACGCGGAACGGAAAGAGCGATGCAGAGTAGATGCCGAGCGGATGAAGCGGATGCACAGCGGATGCACAGCGGATGCAGAGCGGAAAGCTAGCAGATGCCTTGCGGAAGCCTACGCGGATGCCTAGAGTTCACTGCGCATGCGGGGGGGTGTATTGCATCAGCCTGCGGATATAAAGGGAAGCAGCTCCCAAGCAGGTCACCATTCAGAGGAAAGACCTGCATCAGACACATCGAGTGCCTTGCCAGCCTACCCTGCCGTGCATGCCTGCCTGCCTGCATGCCTGCCTGCCAGCCTTGCTACCTGCATCCTGCAAGCCTCCCTGCCAGCCTTGCTGTCTGCCTGCCTGCCAGCCTGCTGCCTGCCTGCCTGCAGCCTTGCTGCCTGCCTGCCAGCCTTCTGCCTGCCTACCTGCCAGCCTTGGTGCCTGCCTGCCTGCATGCCTGCCAGCCTGCCTGCCAGCCCTGCCTGCCAGCCAGCAACCCCACAACCATGGGAAGAAGAGAAATCCTCAGCATCTGCTGCCAGCCCTGGCAAGAGGGACAGGGCCACCCTCCGCCCCCTGGCCCTCACCCTGCTTCTGCTGGGGCTTCTGTAGCACAGGCTCACTCTTCTGCGGCTGGGGCTTCTGCTGCTTCTGCTTCTGGAGGAGCTGATAATGCTGCTTATGGCAGTGGTGCTTCTGTTCATGCTTACTCTGCTGATTGCTGCTTCTGGCGGTGGTGCTTCTGCTGGTGCTTACTCTGCTGAAGCTGCTCCTCGTCCTGCTCGTCCTGCTGGTCCTGCTCGTCCTGCTCGTGCTCCTGGTCTTGCTCCTCCTGCTCGTCCTGCTCATGCTCCTGGTCCTGCTCGTGCTCCTGGTGCTGCTGACGCTCCTGGTGCTTACTCTGCTGCTGCTGATCCTACTTCTGCTGGTGCTGCTGGTGCTGGTGCTGCTGCTGCTGCTGATGATGATGATCCTGCTGGTGCTGCTGGTGCTGGTGCTGCTGCTGATGATGATCCTGCTGGTGCTGGTGCTGCTGGTGGTGTGGAGGAGCAGCCCCTACAACCTGGAAGCCTCTCTGATGAGGGCCCATCTGGTCCTGCCAAAGGTAGGAAGAGCATATGCGGGAACAGGAGAGGAGGCAATACTCATTGAAGGAGGAACACGAGGATGAGGTGCTGGAGTGGCTGAGAGAGAATGACTATCTGTGGCGGAAGGGACACCGCCTGTACAGGGACACAAAAAGAAACCAGGCTGTTGAGAGAGAAGGCGGAGAGTATGGGCTACACTTCGGAGGTGCTCCTTGGCTGGTGGAAGCACATGCACACCTGGTACGGGAAGCTGCACCTCAAGAATCTGGCCAGGCCACGGTTAAGCTGACGGACAGAGAGACCTATGTCATGGCCAGGTGCAGCTTCTGGAGGGTGAGATCCACCACCGAGGAGCAGCAGCAGCCCCTCTCATGACCCTCTCTCTCGGCGCCCTGCTGAGAGCAGCCTCCTTTCGCGGCTGAGAGTCAGCTCCTGTCTCCAGGCAGGTTTGTTGAGCGTCCCATGGCGGAGAACCCACGGACAGCTGTTTTAACTGTGGTGGAGCGTGTGGAGGACTCCTGGTGCAGTGGGAGAAAAGAGACGGCACGTCCACCACAGCCCTACCCGCATCCACCCAAGCTCCACCTCCACAGAAAGGCAGAGAGCCAGACAGGAGGGGCTGAGCCACACTGTCCTGCTGGAGATCAGGGACACCATCCGGAGCAGCATAGATCTCCTCTCTCAGCTGGCCCACACCGACTCTCATCCTCCAACCGCAAGCCCCTTCCTCACCTATGTCAACCAGACCCTCACGGACATGGAGGAACCCAGTACCAGCTGGTGAAGGACGCGATCACTGAGCTGCTTCACAACCCTCCAGACCCAGAGGAACCTGCTCCACCCAGTCCAGGTCTGCTCCTCCACCCAGGTGATGTCACTCCCATTCCAAGGCTTTCCACAGGCCCTCACCTACCAGGGCTACGACTACCAGGAGGTCCAGCAGCACAGGCAGCAGCCCTTCCCAGTCCAGGCACAGAAGTCATTGGATGACACCGTTGCCACCAGTTCCACTGATGCCACGAGATGCCACCAGCGACACTGATGCCACCGATGCCACCGCACGACACTGATGCCACCCACGCAGTCCTCACCCAGCTGCAGACCAGACAGCCCACTACACTGCTCCTTCCTCACCCCACAGCCAAGCCCGGCCTCAGTACATCTGTCCCGGTACTGGGGCTGACACCCCATGGCATGGAGGAAGGAGCTCTCAACATCACGGGGCTGAGCCAGCTGTCTGAAGAGCTTTCCTCAACACACCATCACCTGTTGTCCTCTCGGGCCAGGCACCCAATGACGCTTCAGACCAGTACTACCTCGCCAGCAGCGCCACCTCCACAGCACCTGGACCCTTCACCCCTGAGACTGGGCACACCTCCGAGTGACCGATAAGAGTGCCAGAGACTGGGTGGCTACCTGTAGACTTTATTTGGACACTTGACTTGGGTCATTTTTCTTTCACAGCTTGTTATTAAATAAAGTTTATCTTTGCGTCACACACATTGCTTCATTTATTTTTTTAATAAAGTCTTGGTGGAAACTTTTAGAAAAGGTTTAAGCCTTTGCATGCTTGTGGGATGGGTTAAGATAGCAGTGGGATGGGCAAGGGATACCTTTGGGATGGTTAAGATAGTTGTGGGATGGGTTAAGATAGTTGTGGGATGGGTTAAGATAGTTGTGGGATGGGTTAAGATAGCTGTGGATAGATAAACCTCCAGTGCAAGCATTGTGGGACTGTATGGTCCACCCTCCCAGGTGCCACACTATGGCCCTTCATTATCAATATCAATGTAAGCATTGATCCACACATGTCAACATAAACACAACTCTTTATAAAATGCCCTGCTCATTGTAGGCCCACCCAACATACATGGCCCAATCTCATCCGTGTGATGAGAGCAGGCTGAAGGAAGCATCCATTAATCATACCATCCTGTCTTGCCACTCCACTGCTCCAGCTGGGGAGTTGCACCAGTGTTTCAGGAGGTTGTGCTGCTTCTTCCTTCACGTGAGGCTCTGTTGGGGCCTTGCACATCCTCAGTGTCTATCAGGTTTTGCCCTTGCCTCCATTCCCAGGTCTCATGTCCCCATTGCCTTGTTGGAGGTCCACGAGCCTGTTCTGCAACACTGGGTAGCGGGTGCGCATGAAGATTGTGCAGGATGCAGCAAGCTTTCCACGATCCTCCCTCATGGTCTCTGGGCGATGCTGCATTTTGGTGAGAAGTACCTGGACCTGTTGGCCAGGATGCCAAAGGCGTTCTCACCACCCGCCTTGCCCTGGACAGCCTGTAGTTGAAGATCCTCTCTTCACGGGTGAGGCATCTGGAGGTGTAGGGCTTCATGAGGTAGGTTCTGAGGGAGAAGGCGTCATCCCATGATGAAGTAGGGCACATCTTGCATGTCGTTGGGCAGGGGGTCTGGATCTGGAAAGCACATATGAGGTTGCGTTCCAGCCCCTCCTTGAGATGACTGGCGTTGTATACCTGGGCATCTGAACATGAGCCGTTGCTGAAGCATCGATGTACATGAACTTGTAGTCAGCATCGACCATGGCGAAGAGGACAATGCTGAAAAGCCCTTGGAGTTGAAATAAGTGGACCCCGACTTGGCTGGTGCTTTGCAGGCCACGTACTTGCCATCTATGGCTCCAACGGTGTGGGGGGGAAGTTCCACCTCTGATACCACTGCTCTGCAACTTTCTTCCATCCTTCTTCAGTGGAGGGGCACTGGAGGAGCTCCTCCAGGTATTCTTCGATGATGGCCTGCACCACTTCTCTGACCACAATGCTGATGGTGTTGTGTGGCACCTCCACCATACTGCATGCTCCTGTAGGTGGTCCCTGAGGCCAGGTGGCGCAGAGTGAGTGCACCTTGAGCCCAGGGTCCAGGCTGGGGCGAATTTGGTGTCTGCTTGGTCAACCTGGGTCTCAGCCGCTCCACATCTTCATCAAACATGGCTGGAGGCATCCTCATGAAGTTCTGGAATGCACGAGTGTCTTCGTTCCTCAGCTCCACATCAGCTTGTTGTACAGTCCGTACTCTGCTCTTCTCCCGATCCATCTTCGGACCCAGACGCTTCTTGGTCGCTCCTTTTCTTCCCGTAGTAGAGTTCACAGAGCCTGTAGATGGCTTCGCACTGTTGCAGAACGATGGTGGCTACCAAAGGAGTTTGCTACGATCCATGGTGGACATGAATGGATGCTGTGGAAGAGCAAGAGGCAGATGAAGGCTGCAGAGGTCTGCACAGCTGGGCTGCTGGCCTGAAAGTGAGATCCAGGTGAGTTGCTCCCCCTTTTTATAGGCAATATGGTTTTCCACTATGTGTCCCTTTGCATCCTCTAGGCATCCTCTAGACATCCTTAATATCCGAGATAGGTCCCTCTGCGAACGTTTTTTCCATTTAAATGCTTTCTTTGCGTGCTGCATCCGCTTTCATCCTTTCTCCGTCCGTGCTACTAATGCTGCGCATCCGTTCCGTTTCCTCCCTTCGTCCGTTTACCGCTGGAACGGATGCGAGTTGCGCGGATGCGCAGCGGATGCCTAGCGGATATAGCAGATGCGTAATGGATGCAGAACGGATGTCTCCCGTATGCCTAGCGGATGCAGAACGGGCGGCGTTGGATACATTTTCCGCTCAAAAGTTTTGAGCAGCTCAAAACCTTTTGAGCGGATGAAATGTCCATAGACGGATGCTGGACGGATAGAGAGGAAGCAAAATGGAGGCTAAGTGAGTACAGAACGGAAGCATCGCGTTAACCAACGGATGGTAAGTGTTTTTTCTCCATTTTACATCCTCTTTCCATCCGTTGGTGCAGTGTGACAGGGGCTTTTGGAGCAGCACCCTGTTTGACGATGATAATCACTGAGTGATTTAGAGCAAGTTGTTCATTCTCAGTCTAGCTTACTTCACAGAGGTGCTATTTTGGGGAGAATATTAACGGAGGGTTTTTGTGTATATAACATTGATCTCGTAGTAGAAAGTCAGAATATAAATTGAATGAATGAATGAATTTATTTTAATAGTGCAGGGGTGTCAAACTCGTGGCCCACGGGCCAGATGCATCACATGCTGGCCACACCCACACCATTTTCACGAAGGGAGAAAGTTGCGGTACATCACATGACAACATGACGCTGCAAGTTTGACACCTTTGCGCTACCATTCATGGTAATAAACTGAATAAAAACTAACATAATTAAACACAAATAAACACAAGATATACATTGCTTATCTTGTTTTCAAGATGCAGAAAAGGGAGGCAAAGGGACATTCAAAGAAAACAGTAAATATTTGGGGGGGAAATGTCATCAGTCAGGACATTGAATAAAACGTTTTTCATAGTGAAATGAAGTTTTGCCAAATGCATCTTCTGTTTAAAGGTTGGCTGGAATGAATAAATGGATATACATATCTTATTATACATGTAAAGAAGCAGCCCTTGAGAATTCTGGAGCCTTAGCAAGATAATAAAATCATGGAGTCCTGGATTCTTGAAAAATCCTACATTCCTCATCATTGCACTCTCCTTGGCCTATGGATTTTCGTGACCCTCTTAGGGGCACTTTTTCCAAAGACTGAGCTCCAACTTTCAGACAGTATATTGGTTGGAATGTGCGAAGAATCAATTGCAAGTAATCCTTTGAACAACAATCATCTGTGATATAATGATTCATTACATAAATGGATAAATATGAAAATGTGTCATGACACTTGACACAAGCATTAAGCCACATTGTTTTCATGAGTGAGCTATCATCAGTTTTCTTTTGCCACACCCTAGATTCCTATGTTGAGTTTAGCCATTGCCTTTCACAGTCATCTTCCTCAATGCATTGATAAAATACATCATTTGGGACACTGGGAAATTTAAATAGTTCATTTTTGTTCAATTGAAATGAATTTTCAGCTTGAACAATGATCAAGCTTGACCAAACTTCACAGATCTAATCTACTTTTTCAATTCTTCTTAAAACTGGCATTTTAAGAATAAGAATGATGCTGGAAAATTGAGGATTATTTACTTAAAGACGAAAGAATTTTTCTCTTATATTATCACAACCTTTATCTACTTTTATGAATCATCATCTCATTCTTTAATGTCAGAACATTTCTAGGGAATGTTATCCAAACTACATTGAAAACAACCATAAAATCAGTATGTAAATCAAGCTACTACAAACAGAAGCCCATCTTGCACAGATAATTATGCAGATTTCATATTGAGCCTGGAATTGTAGTACTCTAAGAGTAACTGTGGTTTAGAATTACAGAATCTAGAATTTTCCAAAAAGTTTATTCTTTATATCTACTATTAATTATGATCAAAAACAATATTTTGTCTACAAACCTTATCCCCCCTGAAGAAAGATCCATTTTATTCAGAACGATCATTGTTGCTGATTGTGTTCAACCTGTAAGACTTTTACCATAATTGGATTACAATTCAAAAAACGTATGGATTTTTGAATATTCTGTTGTACTATTGCACTGACCAGATATACTGTATTACAGCTTTTAGAATCTTCAATCCAAACTTTCCCCCACCAAAAAAAAAGAAATATATTTATTTATTGTTATTTATTTGTTAAATTTATTTGACAGTAACTTTAAGACTTGTAGAGTTCAACTCCCAGAATTTTCCAGCCAGCATACCATAGCTGGCTGGAGAATTCTGGGAGTTGAAGTTCACAAGACTTAAAGTTGCCAAGTTTGGGGACCCCTATATTAGACACTCATTTATATCTTACCTTTCATTCAATAATTCACAATGTCTTATGTACCCATGTAGAGATAGATTCTTCAGTCTAAATACAGAAATGTCATTCAGCAGGTTCTGATCAGTTCTAGAGAATCGGTAGCAGAAATGTTGAATAGTTTAGAGAACCAGCAAAAACCACCTCTGACTGGCCCTACCCTCATCTATTTGCTGCCTCCCGAATCCCAGCCAATAAGCTGGGTCTTCTTTTGTTGCCCTGCACAGGAAAACAGAATTGGAAAGCAGGTTCGTGGGGTGGGGAAGGAATGGGATTTTGCAGTATCCTTCCCCTGGAGTGGAGTGGGAATGGAAATTTTACAGTATCCTTCCCCACCATGCCCATCAAGCCACGCCATGCCACAGAACCAGTAGTAAAAATATTTGAATCCCAAACTTCAAGAGAACATCAAGATGAGGAATTATGACATAGATCCTCACTCAGTAGTCAGTTAGTCTGTAAATCTAAATTGTACTCTTTCAAACTAGGGGTAGAAATCAAGAGAGGAAACCAAATACAGTTGTCCATGACAGTGTCAATGGTTTGTGAACACACATTGCTCCTTTAGCTTGTGTCTAGGTTCTTCCTACAGCAGCATCTCCCACCTGCATATGCTCAGAACAAGTAGTCACTGAGACATCACTTCTTTAACTCTGTTTCCTTTATTGCCTTCCTGATGAACCTTCATGGTACTGTAATATATTTTCAAGCTCACGCAAGTGATATTTGCTTAACAGAATATATTATGCTTCACCCAAAACATATTTGCTTCTCAGGTTTACACCAGCAGCCATTGAAGTAACTGTAAATGCTAGATAAATACGAAGTTCACGCTTTAGTGTGTTTCTGAACTTTGTATCCAGTGGTGGTATTCAGCTGGTTTGCACCTGTTCGGGCGAACCCGTAGCAAAGATTTGTCACCAAACAAGTAGTAACTTCTGGCTGGCCAGGCCCACGACCAGGTCACCAGTCACTCACTTGCCCCACCCACCTGATGCTCACTCACTCACCCTACCTGCCTGACACTCGCCCCCCCCAGTCACTCCTTAAGGTATTTATTTATTTTTCCCTCCCAACAATCAGCTGTTCCTATGATCAGCTGTGCCGGGATTCCCCTCATTTACTACTTCTCCCAGGAGGCTCCCCTGAGGTCCAGAAAGGTAAAAAATTGGGGGGGGGCAGAGGAGGTTGCTGTTGTTGTTTTGCCTTCCTGGGCCCCAGGGAGGCCCCAAAATGAAGCATGGGGGGGTTCTCCCCCCAGCCTCAATTTTCTGCTTTCCTGAGCCCCAGGGAAGCCTTCTAGGAGCAAAAACACCCCCCAGGAGGCTTCCCTGAGGTGTAAAAGACCCCAAAATGAAGTGGAGGGTGCTGCAGGCCTTCCCAGGCTCGGTTTTCTGCCTTCTTGAGCCCTAGGGAAGACTTCTGGGAACAAATACGCCTCCCAGAGGCTTGCCTGAGGTCCAGAAGGCACAAAAAATAGGGCGGGGCTGCAAAAAGAAAAAACCCACACCCACCTAGTCACATGGCCACACTCCCTACCCATGCCCCCAGAACCGGTAATAAAAAAATTTGAATCCCACCACTGTTTGTATCCAATATATATTTGGCAGGAATGTTTCTATCACATAAATAAAATGAAAGAATTATAGTCATGTCTTCAAGCAAACAGCCAAGTCAGAGAGCACCAAGAACTCTATAGTGCAATGCTGAACTAGAGATCTTTTCTTCTACTGGTAAATCATAATAATTAGGAAAAAAACTATACCCTGGTCTTATAACAGCAAGTGAATTTGCAAAACTTTAATATAGTTCTGTTATGTTATACTTTAATATAGTAAAAATCAAAGTCAAAGTTTACTAACATCTTATCTTAATGGTTCTGTCCTTTAGAAGGTCAAACATATTTGTTCTGACTCAACCGAGTTCCCAGAGAGCAAACACAGACAAAGGCAGCAGCCCCCACCTTTCAAGGTTTAATCACAAATGCTGTTCCTTTACAGATAAAAGGCTGCTTTCCAACAATTATCTCCAACAAGAAAGAGCCTTGCCAAGTTGTTTGTCAAGGCTGCCAAAAACCCACAGATAAGAACTAATTTACAAGATTCATGAACTAAGATGTCCACCAGTTGAGCTTAAGAGCTTCTTTGCTATCTGCAAAGAATGTTTTTCTAAACCTGGCTTTTATCCTCTTGAGGGAGGGGCCATTACCTTGCAGCCTTACTCCCGAGTCGCCTGTGCTGCTATAATTGTTCTTTCCTCTGAGCAATCCTTCGTGCACATGCACTCGGCACAGGCTCCTCGGGAAACTCCTTATCACTGCTGCCAGCCCACACAATCTCTGAAGGCAGCAGTGCACTCCCTGATGGTCTTGGCCGTTCATCAGAATCCTCACTCTCCTCAGCCATCTGAACCTGCTGCCGGCTAACCACAACAATATTTTATGAAGTAATATTTAGCATCTTAAGCAGTTAGGAAGATGACGAACAGCAATTATTTCAAAGTATTTCCAAAATCCAGAGAGATAGTAAACACATAGCAAAATGTAATAATTTTACATTTGATCATTCTATAATCCTGTTCAGTCATTCACCTAAATGCATGACAAGATCAAAATAGGAAAAAATGAAAATATGCTCTCAACTTTGCCCTTCTACATGTTCAGACAAGTAGCATGATAGGGAATTACTCTCACATTCAGGGGCAGGATTCTACCAGTTCTGACCTATTCTGTAGAACCCCTTGTTAACTTTCTAAGCAGTTCAGAGAACCGGCAGTTTCAAGAAATCTCCTTTTGTTTTTTTTCACCCTTATTACATTCTTGGCAGTATGCCTAGACTTACTGTCTTCAAAGGAGGCTTTTTAAAAATTTCTTAAAGGGAAAGGGTTATTTTAAGCTTTTTACACTGCTATTGGGAGGAGATACTCCCCTGGATATACTTCCAGCCACATGCAACAATCAGCATTTTGAAGAAATAATTGAATAAC
>BHFT01072667.1:0-22144 GCA_004320025.1 Laticauda laticaudata
CTATTCTGACTACTGTTCGAATAAAACCTTTTTGTTATTGGAACCCGGTCTACCTCGTGTGTTTTCGAACAAAACACCTGACATGCTCCCAACATTTTATCTGAATCCACCAGATTCTTACTTCTGGAACAGACCTGCCTTTTCCAACCTGATGGCCTCAAATGTTGTTGAGACTAAAATTCCCATAATTAACATTAGACAGAAAAAGGCCAGAAAAGATCATCATGATAAAGTTCTCCAAAGTCTCCTTATGTAACTAATCTGTTAATTTCACTGGGTCCTAAATGATGGGTCCTAAAAGATGAGGACCTAAATTATTGGGGACAATATGCTGACTCTGTAAACCACTCAGAGAGGGCTGTAAAGCACTGTAAAGCAGTATATAAGTCTAAGTTAGTGGTTCCCAAAGTGGGCGGTACCACCCCCTAGGAGACGATGGGATGCCTTGGGGGTAGTTAAGAGGCAAGGAGGCTGGAAGGAGGGTGCTAAGAGGTGGCAGGGAGGTGTTTGAAGCCTCATAGTACCTGCAGAACCTGCAGGTTCACTGATTGACTATCATATCACTCCAGAGCCGGCGCCTCCAATACGGAAGCGGTGGCACATTATATGCTGCCGTGGCCACGTTTGATACACCGCCCCCCTGCTACCTCTTAGCACCCCTCTGCTGGCCCCTTGGGGATGCTAAGAGGTGGCAGGGGATGTTCAAGACTCCAGCCCTGCAGGTTCACCCATTGACTGTAGTAATGCTCCAGAGCCGGTGCCTCCAATGCGGAAGCATCATACGTTATGTCCAATGGCTGTGTTCAACACGCCGCCCCCCCGCCACCTCTTAGTGTCCCCAAGGGGGGGGGCAGCAGAGGGGTGCTAAGAGGTGGCAGGGGGCATTTGAGGTGCCAGCTGGCCCTGCAGTTTCACCCATGAAGGCGCTGGGTCCAGAGCAGTGCTACAGTCAGTGGGTGAACCTGCAGGGCCAGCACCTCAAATGCCCCCCTGCCACCTCTTAGCATCCCCAAGGGGGCTAGCAGATGGGTGCTAAGAGGTGGCAGGGGGGCAGTGTGCCAAACGTGGCTGCAGTGGTATGTAATGTGCCACCACTTCCGCATTGGAAGTGCCGGCTCCGGAGTGGTGCTAGTCAGTGGGTGAAACTGCAGGGCCAGCCAGCACTTCAAACACCCTCCTGCTGCCTCTTAGAGCCCCTCTGCCGGCCCCCTTGGAGATGTTAAGAGGCGGCAGGCAGGCGTTCGAGGCACCAGCCTTGCAGGCTCACCCCATGGACTTTTGTATCGCACTGGAACTGGCACCTCGAATGCAGCAGCACATTGGGAAAAGCTGCTGCCACCGCTTTCCCAAAGTGCCACCACTGTCGCATTCTGTCCATCTGTCCGTCCATCCATCCATCCATCCATCCATCCAAAAGGTCTGTCTGTTTGCCTGCCTGCCTTCTTGCCTACCTACCTACCTGTATGTCTTTCTGTCTACCTACCTATCCATCCATCCATCCAAAAGGTCTGTCTGTCTTCCTGCCTGCTTGCCTGCCTGCCTACCTACTTATCCATACATTCATCCAAAAGGTCTGCCTGCCTGCCTGCCATCTATCTATCTATCTATCTATCTATCTATCTATCTATCTATCTATCTATCTATCTATCTATCTATCTATCTATCTATCTATCTGCCTGCTCCTCTCTGGGGAGGCCAGTCATAAATTAGGACACTTGCTAAACAACCAGCCATTAAGTAAGGACCACTTGTATTTGGTTTGCNACAGAAATTTGAATCCCACCCCTGGGTGGGGGGCACCGAGGATGAGTTTGTAGCACCAAGGGGGCGGTGGACTTAAAAAGTTTGGGAACCACTGGTCTAAGTGCTTTTGCTATTTGTAGAGATAGGATGTTTGAAATAAAACACTGTTTTTTTAAAATACAGGCTAGTATCTATCTCCACCTGCTGCATTTTGTTAGTTTTGAACTTTGCTGTGTTATATTTTCAGTAAAGTGATAGGAGGCAGTACATTCTTGTGTTCAAGCAATAATCTGGATTTTCCCTTCTTTTTATTTTAAAGTAATCAGCAAGAGTGAAGTTATATAGAGAAGAAATGTATTACAATAATTATAGTAAGTTTCCAAACTTAATGCTTGTAGGCTTCAATTAGCTTCAGCTATAGGTGGCTGCCTGCAGTTAAGATGAATAAGTGTAAGCAAATTATACTGTAGCTAACAAAGTTGAACAAGTCACAAATTCCTATGCTTTCCTAATTGATGTATTGATTAAAAAAATGGCAGAGCACACCAAATGGAAGATTCAATCTTGTATATTATATAGCAAGACACTTTTTATACAGCATATATTTTCCTGCTTTCCTAAATCACATGCTCTAGATCAGGAGTGTCAAATTCAAGGCCTGCAGGCTGGATCCAGCCCATGGGGTGCTTAGAACTGGCCCATGGGGCTGCATTGGAAGCAGTAAAGGATTGACCCACAGTAGCACTGCCAGTGAAAAGGGAGCTGGGGGGGCACACTTCAGAGGTGGTATTCAGCAGGTTCTGACTAGTTCTGGAGAACCAGTAGCGGAAATTTTGAGTCGTCCAGAGAACTGGCAAATCCCACCTCTGACTGGAGATTTTACAGTATCCTTCCCCTGCCACACCCACCAAGCCACACACATAGAACCAGTAGTAAAAAAAATTGAATCCCACCACTGGAACACTTCACTGGCAAAGTGATGCAGGAGAACATTGTGACCAAAAACATAGCTCGCAAGAACCATGGGTAGCCTCCTGAGCTCCATTTTCACTGGTAGAGGGTTGGAGGAGGCCGTTGCAACTGAAAATGAAGCTCGGGAGCCAGTTTTTTCTGGCAGAGTGCTCGGGCCACCACAGTTGCCCCCAACACGAGTGATGTCAAGCTGGCCATGTCCACCCTGGTCATGCCCCTCCAAGATCAAATACAACCCTGATGCATCCCTCAATGAAACCGAGTTTGACACCCCTGCTCTAGATCAAATTCAGGAATTTCTGGGCAACAAGTAAATCTGTAGAAATGAATTGCTTGACTAACTCAACAGAGATTCTACAGTTCACCCTTGTGCAAGCACAGCTTTTAGTTCTCTATCTTTCTTTGACTTCTTTAATCCAACAGGGTTAATATGAATTTGTGCTGAATCCTTGGCTTAAATCAAGTTACTTCTGCTTTTATTTTGTGACTTTGGGCTTGCTGGAAATAGGCAGGAGTGAATTGAAATGCCAAAGAATCCTCTGAAGCTTGTATTGGATTTGGATTTGAGGAGCTAAAATGAAGACAGCACAAATAAAAAGGAATTGAAGCCTCCAACTAGGATATTTTTCTTTGTCACATTCAGACACAGATAATTTATCATAAACATGATATTTCACATTTTAGATAAACATTTGAAAATATACCTCAGTGGCATAAAATCTGCTTTTCATGGAAAACCTTCCTGGTGGAAGCATATATAATAAGATTTTCATGTCTGCCTTATCTCTTTCCAACTGAGATGATACCATAAAAACCAAGGATACTTCCAGAGGTCCTTCAAAATGCCTAATGTGCTGGTTTATATGATCAGCCACTCCATCAGTAATGTCTTCCCACTCCTGGAGAAGAGGAAGCTTTCCTCTCCTGTTATTACCAACGACAGAAAGCTTTTTTTTCTTTTAAAGTTTAAAACATAACACCATTTTAATACAGTATATGGGAAGTTCAATTGCAGTCAATGCTTCATTTTCAATAAGTTGTAATTCTCACTTTTCCTTTTACTGTTTACATTTTATTACTATATATTTTGAAAGACTATAAGCAATCGATAATATAATAAAAGCAGGGTAAATATAGTGAAATGCAGGTGGATAAGCCATATCTGAAATATTATAAAACTTGTATATTCTAATGCATCATCATGATATTACAATATAAGATATTTCATATCTGCTTTCTAATTAAAACTCCTAAAAATGTTTAGTAAACACAGTTCAAGTTGTTTAAAAAAATAACGAATATGGTAAAATATGCATTATATTAAGATATTAACTCAAAACTCAACTTTTGGACATGGTATTATTCCATATGTAAAACTGTAGTCCAAAAATGGTTTCCAATTCGAATGAAATTCTACATCAGGGCATTCTACCACAATTTAATTAGCTATTCTTTTGAAATGTAAGAGTCCCTGCTGATTTTACTCCACTAGTCATCGTTAACTTTAGGGGGCAGTGCTCATCTGTTTCTTTTGAAGAGGGAATCAATATTCTTTTTCCAATAAAAGGCATATAAAATCCTGTAGCCATTGACATATACAGTGCCAACTCAGTGTATTTCAAAGGAAGATATGACTAAATAAAATTTAGTTAGGATATATCAGGTTAGGATACAACAAAATTTAGTTAGGATATATCAGGTTAGGATATATCAGGTTAGGATACAACTTTCAGAATGTTTTCTGGCCCACAATGTGTCATTTTATAGTATTGTTAGAGGATTTTTTTTAAACACACTGCCACAACATGTGGGGGGGGGGAATCTAATCTGTTATATTTCCAACATTTTTTGGAAAAAAAGAATTACTATACTCATTTAAGCAGTGTGAACTCAAATTATATAGTAGTAAAACATCTTATGCTATTTCTCTGTAAACATAGTGTGTGAATTAAATTCAAATTTATTTCCAACTAAATTTCTGTTGAAATTTCCACTGTTGCATCTCTATGGCCATATTCTGCATCTGTTTAATCACACATTCTTTAACTTCTTCAGGTTGTGAATCATATTTCAGTAATTTATATAGTAATTTATAAATTATGCCAAACAACTGTTTAGTATTAAATATTATAAGATTTTCAAATTCAGTAAAACTTTATTGAGGCATTAAAACCATGATGTTTAGATCTATTCACTTACAGTTCTTCTATCAATATCCCTATCCCCAACCATACCCATAGCAGCCTCGCAAAATGCATAGAGTGTTGGTAGCCTTGTGATATACTGTGGTTTCTAGGCAGCCATCTTGCCATATTCATACCATGTTGGTATGAAGATCAACAGCTACTGTAAATAACTGGCAGCTGTGATTTCAGTTTTATGTTTAAAATAATAATTTATTAAATGTATGTAGCACCCAATTCTCAGTGTCTCTGGGTGGCCAATGTTTCTCTATTGAACACTTTTTTGAAGGCAGAACAGCCTATATAACTGTTCTTCATCCCTCAACACCTGGACCTGGACAATGAACTGAGCAAAAAACAAATCCTAGGTCACTGACTTGTAACTTTCCTTGTGAGGTGCTTTGTAACGCTATTTAAATTAGTCTAAGTATATAACTTGCACTTTAAAAATCTTTGCCTTTTCTTAAACCATTTTAATTATCATTTTGGCAATGCATCTGTGGCTTCTATTAAAAGAACTGTGATGGCATTCTGTTGCACTTCAAATGTTGGCAGAGTTTTTGCCATCAACTAAAAATTCTTTATTGCATTAAACAAATAAACAAATAATGCCTGACTTCAGAGCACTTGCTAGCATCAGTATTCTGCTAATTTGATAATGCAGTTTTTTTTTTTAAATGTAAAATCCAGTCCCTCTCCTGAATATAGTAACAATATCTTGTAACAGAATTAAATTGATTCCCCGGGAAACTTTCTGAAATCTAAAATGTTGTGTGACCTGATTTGATGAACAGTGAGACAGAAAAGATTATCTTTCTTCTCTGCCTTCTTCAAATGGGAAATGGAGCTTTTGATATCATTTTTTAGATTTTTTTGCTAATTAACAATAGAAGTGGACTTCATTATCTATAAACTTGTTATCTGCAATTCTGGTATCCACACCTGATAAATAAACATTAAAACTCATTACCTATGGTAAATAATCCACATATCCCATCTTGTAACATTATTTTATCACATCATTCTAATCCATCCACTGTTTTGCACATATACAGAAGCTTGTTTTTGGCCTTCTTCCCCACATTTTCTAAGCCACCTCCAGCCTTCTGACTTTGTGTGGCATACATCTCCCACATGTTACTTCCTGCATAGTAAAAATAAGCAAGGACAGAGGGGATTGCTTTGCTGAGGAAAGTGGCAAATGTTTATGCAAAGCTTCACCATTATTATTTATTTTATTAACCTGATTTTATGCTGTTCATACTAAAGACTCTAGACAATTTACAACAAAATAAGTGTGCAATATAAAAACTCATAGTACATAAGGACAAATTGATACCTAATTTCTCAGATTTTTCAACCTGCCTATTCTCTAATTACAGGTCCAAAAGGTTGGCGACCCCTGGTCTATATTGATTGTGTCAGCCTTCAAGATCTACTATCGCTTTGCATCTTTCGGCTGTCATAAGTAATGGGGGGAGGAGGGGGTGGGTCTGGGAAGTGAGCTGGAGGTGTTACATTCTACTGTTGTATAAAATGAGGAGGGGGGAGCTTGGATTCAGGTTTAGGTTTCTATTTCTCACTTAGCTTTCTTTTCTCTGCACAGCTGCAACACTTTATCAAAATATGCCAAGGTCAAAGGACAGAGGCCTCATCACCACCTCAAGATGTCCACATAATCATATTCACAACTTCTAATTGGAAGATTCAGTTGAACTATTGGGGGTGGGAACATTTCCATCACTTTGTATATGTGTTTATAATGTGGTTCACGCACCTAATTTCTCAGTATTCCAGAAATTCTATGGTTACACACTGCTCTCGTTTTCAGTAAAAAGGTTATCTTTTCTCTAATTAAAGAGTCTAAGTATTTTCGCTGTATCTTGGAATTTTCGGAATGGAGCGCACACCTCGATAGCTCCTTGACATTATTCTGAATCTCAACTCTTACCCAGGACCACCCAGCGAGAAACACCTCCAATTTTCTCATCCGAGCGGGCCTGAACATCGATAGTCATCTTCAACTAGTGACACAGGGAAGAATTGGGGAGCCATAGTAGGAGAAGGCAAGATTCTTTGCTTTGGTAGCATGGGAAAGTGCTAGGAATTGCCTAAAGGAGAGGCTTCGCACATACTTATGGAGCAAGGCAGGATCCAGCTGTGAAGCCGATATGGTTGGATGTGATGCAGAGCAGTGTGCTAGCTGGAAGGATCAGAGAAGGATTCCCCCCCTCCCAGGAATCACAACCAGCCACACCGGCGTGGGCGCCCATGGCAAGAGAGAAAAGAGAAGATCTTTTACTGGACCTAAGGCCAGGAAACTCCTCAATGTGGGCATTTTGGACACCTCAAGCTGCACAAAGGTTGAAGGGGATAGGGGGAGTAGCCTCAGCCAGAAGTAGCAGGCAGAGCGAGCCCCCCTCCTCCCATAAATCAGCACGTGAGCCCAGCGCAAACACGCCGCAGATCAGCCACCGGGAGGCCCGCCAGTGGGAGGTGTCAATTTTCCTAGAAGGCGTAGCCGCTCCAAGTTGCTTCGTTCGAAGTAAAGTACGGGGGAAATCACAAAGACTTGGGGTTTTTCTAGCCCAAGTTTGAGCTATAACGGAAGAATTAGTGCGGGGGGAGGATTTTTCCTCAGGAAGTGCCAAGTCCCAAGTGAGTAGTAGATGTGTTAACAACAGCTCTGGAGGCGTTACAGCTGCACGAATGGATGGTGAAGTCCTACGCTCTCGAGTAATTGGCCGCCCTCCCAGGTGCTAGAATTATAACCTGCGTCTCTCTCTCATCTGAATCGAGTGCTGCGCTAGGTGTTGTAGTTGGACCCCCTGGCAGTGGCCGGAAATGCACGCGAGGATCAGTGATGAACGACATGAAATTACAGTGGGCCGACGAGGTCATGGCTGATGTACACAAGAATTTGAGACCAAGCCTAGCATGTCACTATCCGAGCTGGTCCCCAGGGATCTCTTGATAGAAGTCGTTATTAAAGAAATGGGTGTAAATTGAATGAAGATGTGTAGCAGAGATCGCAGTTGCTAAGATGGGACCAGGTACAAATGACTTGGCAGACTGTCGTAGCTTTGCTGGCAGAAGATGAAGTGGATCGAAAATTGATTTAATCTCGCAGAAATCAGAAAGCACTGGAAGGGGAGTGTCTGGGTGGAGCAAGCGTCTTCCTATCACATGCCTCTTGCAAGAGGTCCCAAACCCCAGGAGGGGAGGGCTGGACAGCAAGCACCCAAACTCTCTGCCCTGTTTACATGATGTGGGAAGGCGAAGGTCACTCGAGCACTGTGCGAGTAGGCAGGGCTTCACAGCTGGAACCAAAGGGGGCACCCACAAAGGAGGAAACGAAGCCTGAAAAAAACCCAGCGAGCCTCCGCAAAGTGTGCTAAGGACCAGGCCGAGAGGTGGCAAGGCTTCCCTCCAGACAGGCGAGAGGACGGCTAGGGATCCCCCACTTCCCCTGAAGAGAGGAATACGACTCAGAAGAACGACTTCCAGGCGTATACGAAAGTCCAAATGGCAGGGCCCTATGACCATAAGTCCCAGTGAAGTTGCAGGAGTACCCACTTCAGGGGCCTCAAGGGAAAATGCTAGCCTTGCTAGACTCTGGGGCTATCAAGGGGATATTCATCTACGGGAGAGGTTAGAGAAAAGGGCTTAACTAAAGCCTTTTAATATAATTCGCGTCTATTGCTGCACATTGTTGTCAATTATTGGTGAATGGATCATTGATTTGCGCACATGGCTAGTTGCCTTCAGTCGAAACCGTCTGACTGCATCGCTAATATGGATATCCCATAGAATACCATGGGGATTGAGCAAATAATGACTGACTCTGTGTTTTATTGTGGCCCCTGGGATGGAGCAAATCGTCTAATACTGGGATTACCGCTGGCTCAGAAATTGGAACCCCAGGTTAACTGGAAAAAGGGATCAGTTGCCGCATACTGAACCTAATAGTCGACTGGGAAGGAGGGACGATCTCAGCGAAGGGCCTTCAGTATTTGGTTGAGTTAGCCTCCACAGGTATGAATAACCTGCTAGAGGGAGGAGAAAATTCGCAAAAGAATATTTGGGATTTTAATAGGGAAGTGTTTCGTGAAAAGGGGCTTTGGAGTGACCTCTCCTCCGTCACTGGTCAACGCCAGATGTGATGTATTGAGGATTTTACTGGGGTGAGCTCTCAAAATTCCAAAAGTTATATTCAATGACACTCACATACATTAGTAATGAGCTAAGGTGTAGTATATAAAATTGGAACCGTGGTTTCATCCCAACCGCGTAGGTCCCGCGGCGTAGTAGCCCAGGTGCTGTTACGTGAAGAAAAGATGCTCCAAGAGCTTGGTTGTTGACTATAAAAGATTTAAACGCAATTTGCCATGGAAAATGTGTGCCCCGAGTCCTTTGATGAAGGACATGCTGGCCCACCTGGCCAAGGGAAAGATTTTCACGAAGCTTGGATGTTTGAGAGAAGCATACTACCTGCAGTTCGAATTTAAGGAAGGGGATGAGTGGAAAACCGCGGCTTTTAACTGCCTGATGGGGTTTGTATTCCAATTCAACATTCTCCCTTTTGGCCTATCAGGGGCCCCAGCTGTATTCACTGCAGATGATCAATCAGATGTTGCCATGGAACGATTTTTAATCAGGGGGGTTTCTGGTTTACCTGATGAATCGCTTAGTCTACACGGAAACTCTGGATGGACAGTGAAGACTGAGTGCGGTCGCTTTCTACAGCAACTGTGAGCCACTAGTTGCTATGCTAAACTGTCATGTGAATTCCATTTAACGATAAAATACGACCTATATTGGGGTATCGCGCAGCGGATTTCACCTGAGGTTGCAATAGAAATGGATCAAGAGAAAGCGTGCGCCTGCATATTGGAATGGGGGCTCCCCCATGCCCAGAACAACCATTCAGAGCTTCTTGAGGGATTCGCTAAATTTTTACTGCGACCAATTGTTATCCCGCGGCTTTTTGCTCATAAGATAATCGAATGCCCCATGTCATCAACCCACAATCTCTTTAAAAGATACTGAAAAGGGAGAGGGTGAAGCGCAAGGACTCCCAGCAGGTTTCTTTGTGGATAGTGTCAGCGCAGTGGAGTGCCAATCAGCGCATTTGAGGAACAAGCGCGCTAAAAAGACGACTGTCTTGCTTACAAGAACCACGTGTGAAAAGCACCGCCACGGACGTAGAGAGAGGCCTAGCGGCTCCTTTCATGATCCAGAGCCGATGTGAGCTGGACTGTGGCCGTTGGAATGCGGTGGTTACTAGTCTCAGATTCAACTGAAGTGAAGAGGCTGACTGGAGAAGGGACCTTACTACCAGAGCGGCTTATCTGTGTGCGTGTGTAAGCCCTATCCGATAGCAACCTATCATCCTTTTGAAAGCAGAAAGCAGACTGGATATGGGGGGTGCTGCCGTCCTGAGAAGCAAAGAAAGCATTATCGATGCAGTTTGTTCGGGCCTATACTGACCTGGAGCACCATTTCTGGAAGGAGCAAAACATCCGCATTCTGAGGTTATGCGGACTGATCATGAAAATTATGGAGGCACGTTAAAAATGACTCGGAAGGCTGTCCCAAAACAAGTCTCGCTGGCCCAGTACTTCAACGTTGGGTTCATTTCTTTCAATGAAGTCCATTGCCAGGGGGGAATGAACTTCAATGGCGGATGCTCTCTTTAGACTACCCAAATATTAATCGGTGTTCACCAGGAAGTGATCGCCCCGATTGTTTTCGGAGCGCAAACAACTAGCTGCTGCCAGTGATCACTAGAGCGGCCAGAAGAAGAAACAAGAAGTGGGATTTGATCGAATAACTTTGACTGCACAATTGAAAAGAAGTTCCTAAAACTTGATTGATTGGTTCCTGGCTCATTCGAATGACTCTAACGGTTAGAGATGGTTTGGCTTGGGGTGGCGAACCAAGGTTGTTGTGCTAAGACGTTGAGAGGCAAATATAACAACAAGCCCATATTCTAAAGCCAGCTGGCATTTTGGATTTGTGAAAACCCTTCACATGGTTGATAGTGGCAGTTCTGCGTGGCCTCCTCTTTGAAGAAGGAATTGACAGCTTATGTAGGCTAGTTGTCAATTTGTTGCTCAGCAAAGAGACCTTCCTGGTAAGTAATCCAGCAGGGTTGTTACAAAATGTGACTAAACCAACGGCTCCCTGGAAGGAAATCTCTATGGACTTTTAAGTTTTTTAGAACTACCTGAAGCAGCGGAAACATGGTTAATTTGGGTGGTAACCGAATTTGTTTCCAACAGGTACACTTACATACCTTGTTCTCTCACAAATTCCATCTGCTAAGGAGACGTTGCTAAGACCTATTTTTTCTACATATCTAATAATTACATGGAATTCTTGAACACATAGTTTCTGAGCAGAGGGGTTCTATGTTACTCAAATTTTGGAAAGGAGTTCCCTGACAGTTGATTAGGATACTTGCCAGGGCTGTAAGCTCGCCCAACCACACCAAACGCAGATGCGTTGGCCTGTGAGAGAACTAATGCAGTGTTAGAACAGTATCTTAGATGTTATATATACTTATCAACAAAGACAATTGGTCTAACCATATTTGCATTGCTGAAGTGGCATATAACGAACTCCGTACACTAGTAGTACTGGACATTACTCCAATTTAAAGTAGCTTCAGGACAAGATTTTGTACCATCTTCCTGAACTTTCTTGGGGAAAGGCACTAACATCCAGTCATTGGATGAATAGATAACTCAACTCGCACTTATACTCGGCCAGCTAACCGATAACGCATTAGAGCTGAGGCCCATCGAAGCTCATAAGAAGTTTGCAGATCCAGAGAAGATCTCCACAGACTCATAGTCAAGTCAGGCGACATAAGTTTTCCATGGTCCATCAGATTAGACCTAACAAACGCGACGCATTCAGAAAATTTGAACGAAACTTTGCGTCACTAAATATGTTGGGTCCTTTCACGAGTGGAACGGATTTAATAAATATGCATGCACGTGTAGCCAGTCTCCAGACACTGAACCTGACTGACCAGATGAGGCTTCACACTCGGGCGCAGATGTAACACCCAGTTCTTCATGCTTACTTTTATTGAATTAAGACCGTGAATTCACCGATCATCATTTCTGCTACTTAAGACACCAATCCGAGAGGCTGAGGACAGCTACTCAGTATCCCTGTACTGCTGTCGTACATATTTACGTCGGATCGTGAGAGGAGATAGTTCGGAGGAAAGAAAACTGACGATAGTCGTTGAAATGTTGATAAGACAGAAGATCTTTGTGACACAGTCCGCAAATAGGGCATGGAGGAGGTCGGGCGACAGCAGGACTCCAGTATCTAATAGCTTGGAACATGTTCCGTTTGCTTCGTCCAAGTCAGTGAGTCGGTCAATGTGAAAATAGACATTAAAGCCCGCTGACTAGTGCACTGGATCCAGAAGGCTATGATAGCATCGGACCGATACAGGTATACAAAGACATAGGTATAAACCCCTCAGAAAATCGAGTCTGCAAATATTTGATCTATGTAGATCTAGGAGTGGTAGAAGTTCAGATTAAGTGTATTGATTCATATTACATATACTCGATCTACATTGTAGTTCACCCTACTCTCATTGCGACGTCTTCTGAGAGGACTTGTATTGATTGTAGTTTTTTAGCGAGAGCCAAGAATGCATAGCGTCTTTCGCGCAAGTTGGATCTTCTATCGCTAGCGTTCCTGCGATGGAAGCCTCAGTTGCATTGCAAGTTGGATCGGCTGTGCATAAAGGTAAGCAGAGGGGGTAGGAGGCGCGAGGAGTCTAGCGGGAAAACCGAGCCTGGAGGTGTTACATTCTACTGTTTGCTATACGAATGAGGCGGGGGGAGTGTATAAAATACTTGTTTGAAACCCAAAGGCATGCTCATGATCTCAATCCATTTTGGGAAGAGACATGGAAAGCATACATAAGCGTACAATATTCAAAGGCTGTACTTCTTTTTTTTCTCCTTTTAGGGTAAAAGTAGAATCGGCAACATAAGAGAATTTGGAGATGGACCAGGGAACAATATTCTTGGCCTTCTCTTTCTTTTATTATTCTTTGCTGTTTATCTGTGGTTTGCTAGTTTTTTTCTGACGAGGCTTCAGTGGCCATATCTGCGCAAAGAAACATTCCATAGCTTTTCATTCCCATAGACGTGAAAGCCTCATTAGGCCAGAGTGTCATTTTCCCGATGTCATGTGGCGCTAGAATAGTTGTCACAACATAACCTGCGCCTTATTTCAAGGGAAGTACATTATCAGTTTATAAAGTCGATTGGGTTCCATTTGCGTGGAAGCTCTCAAGACTGGCTATTACGATAAAGAGTATCGCTGAGTTAATAGGAAGTATATCGCAGTTAGTAGGATAGGGTCATCAAAGATATGTCATACAGCTTTTTGTTTATAGCCTGTAGGCTTTGGCTTTAAGGACCAAGTAAAGTACAGAGTATGCCGCCTTGAATAAAGAGGTGTAGGTTGATGACAGATTACATTAGCTGACGCACGTAGTATCAGTGTGGAAGATGGAAGCGTAGTGGTCGTAGAAGTTGGAGAGCGCTTTTGTGACACATCACTAGGGAAAATGCGAACTGGCTAATAGCGCGACTTAGGCACTTGTTGGAGAAATGGGCCATGAACGCAGACAATGAAGCGAACGCAAACTGGCACAGTGATGAAACCATTGTCCGATAGTGAGCATCGAGATCCCAAAAAAGAACCACGCGCCTACGCAGAGTATAGATAAGGTCAGAAAGCACAAGAGATAGTTGTAGTGCTTCCGATGTGCACATGCTGTCAAAGGTTCTTGCTAATTTTGCAGTCATGCATGCTGTTTAAGACCTGACAAAAGAGCACGGTATAAATTAACGGACGATATGCTTGAGAGATGATTTGATAACGTATTGTAGATGGTTATACTCTGTAGACAGAATGGGATTTTGACGATCATGAGAGCGATGCCTTTTGGGGTTCAGAAGCGAGCTTATTGGTATTATTGTATAGTCGAACGCACGCACGCTTTCGCACTCACGCGCGCCATTGACCTGTTTGCAGCAATGTTGTAATACGAACCGTCAGTACCGGAAATGTTAACAGCGCCGGATGTGACCAGCGACGGCTACGTGAGTGTCTCTTCGACCGCGAACAGGACGTCTCTGCTCCGATCGCGACTTCTAGTACCAGACTTGATGACCAGGATCCACTCATGCGTCACCTCACCACCGCACATCCTACTTATGGACAGCCGAAGAAGATGCAAAGGTCCAATAGATGAGATGAGGATATTGAAATGCGTGAGCATTAGATGCTAATTCATCCTAGAGAAAACAACTCAGATCCCTAAGGAAGAGAGGAGACGAGAACATAGTTAATGGTATAAAGAGAAGAGTAGATGAATTAGTTCAGGTTAATGAAGAATTGACTATGGATACAGTCTATGTGGAGAGTGCTCGTCATATCACAGGCACTCTTGGTATGAAGAGTGGCTGTTGAGAGACCAAGACTTAGGTGGCAATTTTTCATTGACCCACTCAACTTGGGAAGAAAGGAAATGTTTCCAAGCTATTAGATACTGGAGCCGGACTCATTTTGCGCGAGAGTCCAAAATTTTTTTTAACTTCAAAAGTTGTTCACCCTCAATCAGTAATTGGTAACACGGTGATCAGCCAGTGGTGGTCTTAAATCAGAAATACGTTCAGGTGTTTAACAAACTAACATGGAAAGACTGGTGAGATTCGTTGGAAGCGATTTTCAGTCAGTTCAGTTGGACTGCCACAGGGTTTATAATCCGTTCACTCGTGCAAAGGACCAACATATTTAGGACCAAGTTTCTTCAAATTTTGAGTGGTTTGTAGTATCTGATGGACAGGAAAAACTTTGTCGCCTACTTGATATGATTTCTGTGGAGATCTTCTCTTGTTGCAAACTTCTTATGAGCTTGATGGCCTCATCTAATGCTTTACGTGGTTACTGGCCAGTTAAGGTTGGAGTTGAGTTATCTATTCATCCAATGACTGGATGTTAGGCCTTTCCAAGGAAAATTCAGGAATGGGTACAAAATCTTGTCCTGAAGCTACTTTAAATGGTAAGTAAAATTCCAGTACTACTATGTACGGAGTTGTTTATATGCCACTTCAGCAAATGGCAATAGGTTAGAACAATTGTCTTGTTGATAAGTTATATAACATCTAAGAGTACTGTTCTAACACTGCATTAGTTCTCTCACAGGCCCCATTGGTTTGGGGGTGGTGGGCGCGAGCTAAAGCCCTGGCAGAGCCTATCAACTTCAGGAACTCCTTCCAAAAAATTTGGAGGTAAATTGAACCCCTCTGTCAGAGACTATGTGTTCAGGAATGCCATGTAATCTATAGATATGTGAAAAAAATAGTTTAGCCAACGTATCTTAGCAGATGGAATTTTGGAAGCAAGTATGTAATGTACCTGTTTGGAAAACAAAATCGGTTACCACCCAAATAACCATGTTTCCGCTGCTTTCCAGTAGTTCTACTAAAAAAGTCCATAGAGATTTTCCTTCCGAGGAGCCGTTGGTTTAGTCACATTTTGTAACAACCCTGCTGGCTTACCAGGAGGTCTCTTTGCTGGATGCACAAATTGGACAACTAGGCTACAATAGCTTCAATCGCTCCTTCTATCAAGGAGGCCACGCCAGACTGCACTTAACCAGGTGTAAGGTTTTCACAAATCCAAAATGGCCAGCTGCTTTAGAATCATCGGCTGTGTATGTCAGTGATATTGGCCCCTACCACGTCTGTAGCACATACAACTTGGGTTCCCACCCAAGCCAAACCATCTCTAACCGTAGAGTCATTCGAATGAGCCAGGAACCAATCATCAAGTTTTAGGACTTCTTTTAAATTGTGCAGTCAAGTTATTCGATAACATCCACTTCTTGTTTCTCTTCTGGGCTCTAGTGATCACTGGCAGCAGCTAGTTGTTTGGTCCGAAACAGATCGGGGTTATCACTTCCTGGTGAACACGATTATATTGGGGGTAGTCTAAAGAGAGCATTCCGCCATGAAGTTCTTCCCCCCTGGAATGGACTTCATTGAGAAATTGAACCACTTGAAGTACTGGGCCCAGCGAACTTGTTTTGGGGACAGCTTCCGAGTCATTGTTTAGTGCCTCCAAATTTCATGATCAGTCCATACCTCAAATGGATGTTTTGCCTCCTTCCAGGAAATGTCTCCAGCAGTCAGTAAGGCCCAACAAACTGCAAAAGCTTCTTTTTCTCAGACGGACCCAGCCCTTCTTTCGGTGTTCAGATATAGTTTATGGGAGGTATACACGCAAGGCTGTTAAGTCCACTTTCTCATTGATTTGAGAGTAACAGCCTGCTCAACGGCCACATCACTCACATCGGCTTGGATCATAAAAGGAGCCTCCATGTCGCGGTTGTGCTTTAGCACTGGTTCTGTAGCAACAGTTGGTTTATGTTTTCAACGGCTGTTTGGCACTCCATGGACCAATCCAAAGACCTGCTGGCCTTGGCTTCACCTCTCCTTTAGTTTTTAAGAGATTGTGGATGGGCCATTGTTATCTTAGCAAAAGCCGGGATAAAGTTGCCAGTAGAAAATTTGCGAATCCGCAGAAGCTCTGAAGTTGTTTCCTGGTGCATGGGGGAGCCCATTCCAATATGGCACGCACTTTCTCTGGATCCATTTCTATGCCCTCAGGTGAAATGCGATACCCCAAATAGTCTATTTTATCTTGATGGAATTCACATTTGGACCAGTTAGCATACAACTTAGTGGCTCACGCAGTTTCTTGTAGAACCGACCGCACCAGTTTCACGTGTCCATCCAGAGTTTCCTGTACGATAAGGATGTCATCAAGGCTAAACCAGAACCGCCCTGCTGTATAAATGTTCATCGGAAACATCTGATTGATCATCTGCATGAATACACAGCTGGGGCCCCCGTGTAGGCCAAAAGGGAGAATGTTGAATTGGAAACAACGCATCAGGCAGTTCAAAGCGGTTTTCCACTCACTCCCTTCCTTAATTCGAACTCGTGTAGTATGCTTCTCTCAAATCCGTAGACTTTCGTGAAAATCTTTCCCTTGGCCAGGTGGGGCCAGCATGTCCTTCATCAAAGGGAGGGGCAACATTTCCATGGAAATTGCGTTTCAAATTTTTGTAGTCAAAACCAAGCTTCTTGGAGCATCTTTCTTTCACGTAACAGCACTGGGGCCACTACCCGGCGGCCTAGCGGGTGGATGAAACACGTCCAAATTTTTTTCATAAACACCTAGCTCTTCTAATGTTGTGGTGTCATTGAATATAACTTTTGGTTTTGGGAGCTTCACCCAGGTAAAATCTCAAATACTACAATCTGTTGACAGTGAGAGGGAGGGTCATCCAAACCGTTTTCACTGAACACTTCCTTATAATCCCAATATTCTTTTGAATCTTTCCCTCCCTTGCAGGCTTATTCAGTACCTGTGTGAGGCTGAACTCAACCACGATCCTGCAGCTTCCGTCTGAGGTCCCCTCCCCTTCCGCAGTCGCTAGATGTGGTGCGTGTGCGCAATGGATCCTAGTTTTCCAGGTGTAACACTGGAGGTTCCATGTCTGGAGCCAACGGATATCCCTTTAACGAATATGCTATGCCATGCGTAACCCACCGAATTAGCTATGGAGGTCACCATAGTCACTGCTCCGCAGATGTAAACCCGTTTCTCGATGCTCCTTCCATCTTTAGTTAAAGCGTGCGCCAACCGAGTCGCATGCCTTCCAGCCCCTGGTCCATGCGTGTGAGACTCAGTGGTAGCACGATAAAGGCTCATCAGAGGACTTATTTCGTACGTGATGTTGCGCCCCACTCTATATCTCTTTACTGCACGTCTCGCGTGAGGTGTGTTGCACGGGACTATGATACCATTCCAACGCCAATCTGTCTTGATGCACACCAGAGACAGAGTCGAGCAAGGCTAGCATTTTCCCTTTTGGCCCCTGAAGTGGGTACCCTCAACTTCCACTGGGAATGGTCATACGGGCCCTCATTTGATATCTACAGGAAGTCGTCTTCTGAGTCGTATTCGCTCTCTTCAGGGGAAGTTGGGGATTCCCAGCTCCTCTCCTGCTGAAGGGGATGACGCTCTGCCACCTCTCTTGTCTTTAGCACCACTTTGCGAGGCTTCGCTGGGTTTTCTTTATTCAGGCTTTCTTGTCCTCCTTTTGGTGCCCTTTGGTTCCAGCTTGACCCTGCAGTCCACGCGCTCAGGTGACCTTCCCTATCCACATCGAGAAAACAGGCAGAGAGTTGTGGGTCTGTGCTGCCAGCCCTCCCCTCTGGGGTCTTTGGGGACCTCTTGAGGGCATGGAAGGCAGGCTTGCTCCACCCAGAATCCCCCCCCCAGTGTCTTGCTTCGGGTTAAATCAATTTCCACTTCTTCTGCGCAGCAAGCTACGACATCTGCAAGTCATTTGGGTCCCATCTAGAATTTCGGTACCCATCTCTGGTACACATCTGTCTTAACCCATCTTTAAATACTTCTTATCAGAGATCCTGGGACCGACGCCTCGGATATTGACATGCTAGTTGTCTTAAATTCGTTGGGTGTAATCAGCTCATGTACGAAGACCTCCGACACCCTGATTTTATAGCCGTCCTTCTCTGACCTGGCATTCAGCTCATGCCGACGGGGTTCATAAACTGCAGCAGCACAGTCATAGCGCAGGTTTTAATTCAGCACTGGGCTATATCATGATGACGGGTCACCATCCATTACTGCACAGCCTGTTCCTCCAGAGCTTTGGTAACACACTCTCACTTTGGCTGCTTCTGAGGAAAAATCCTCCCCGTATTTCTTCCTTATAGCTCCAAACTTGGCTAGGAAAACCAAGTTCTTTGGGATTCTCCCCCGTACGTTTACTTTCTAACGAAGCAACTTGGACTCGTCTACGGACCTTATGAAGCATTACACCTCCCACTGGGGCCCCCGGGGCTGCCTGATGGCTGCTGCGCTGGCTAGAGTGCTGATTTATGGGAGAGCGGGGCTGCTCTTCTTCTTCTGGCTGAGGCTACTCCCCTATCCCCTTCATTACCTTTGTGCAGCTTGAGGTTGCCAAACTGCCACCTTGAGGAGTTTCCTGGCTTGGTCGCAGTAAAAGACTCTCTCTTTTCCGCCTCTTGCCATGGCTCCCACGCCGGTGGGTGTTTGCTGATTCCTGGAGGGGGAAATCCTTCTCTGTGACTCCTTCCAGCCACATCCCCCCAACCAATCGGGCACTAGTGGATCCTCTTCAGATTGAGCTCTGCTAGCGCAATTCAGTTTCCTGTACGAGTCCAAGAATTGCAGTTGCCTGCCAGCAAATCCTCTCACACTGAAATCTCTCCTGGTCACTAGTTGAGATGACATGATGTTCAGCGCCCCCTCGGAAGAAATTTGGGTGTTTTCTCTGGGTGGGCTGTGTAGAGTGAGATTCAGAATAATGTTCAGCTGGTGCTCCATTCAAAATTCAAGAAAGAAATACTTAGACTCTTTAAATTAGAGAAAGATAACTTTTACTGAAAATGAAGTGGTAGTACCATAGAATTCTGAATCTTGAGAAATTAGGTGCGTGAACCACATATACAAAGTGATGGAAATGTTCCCACCCCCAATAGTATCACTGAATCTTCCATTAGAAGTATAGGCATAGATGAGTTATGGTGGACATCTTGGGTGGTGATTGAGGCCTCTGTCCTTTGACCTTGGCATATTTGATAAAGTGTTGGAGCTGTGCAGAGAAAAGAAAGCTAAGTGAGACAATAGAACCTAAACCTGAATCCCGTAGCTCTCCCCCTCCTCATTTTTATACAACAGCTAGAATGTAACACCTCCAGCTCACTTCCCAGACCCGACCCCTCCTCCCCTCATTAACTTATGACAGCCGAAAGATGCAAACGATAGTTAGATCTTGAAGGCTGACACAATCAATATAGACCAGGGGTCGCCAACCTTTTGGACCTGTAATTAGAGAATAGGCAGGTTGAAAAAATCTGAGAAATTAGGTATCCAATTTGTCCCTATGTACTATGCAGTTTTTATATTGCACACTTATTTTTGTTGTAAATTGTCTAGACGCTTGGTAGTATAACAGCTATAAAATGATCCAGGTTAATAATAATGATAATAATGGTGAAGCTTTTGCATAAACATTTGCCACTTTCCTCAGCAAAGCAATCCCCTCTGGTCCTCTTATTTTACTATGCAGGAAGTAACATGTGGAGATGTATGCCACACAAAGTCAGAAGGCTGGAGGTGGCTTAGAAATATGGGTGGAAGAAGGCCAAAAAGACAAGCTTCGTGTATATGTGCAAACAGTGGAATGGATTAGAATGATGTTGATAAAATAATGGATTACAAGTGGATATGTGGATTATTTACCATAGGTAATGAGTTTTAATGTTATTTATCAGGTGTGGATACCAGAATTGCAGATAACAAGTTTAATAGATAATGAAGTCCACTTCTATATTGTTAATTAAGCAAAAAATCTAAAAAATGATATCAAAAAGCCTCCATTTTCCCATTTTGAAGAAGGCAGAGAAGAAATGATAATCTTTTCGTTGTCTCACTGTTCATCAAATCAGCGGTACACAAACATTTTATGATTTCAGAAACGTTTCCCGGCCGGAAGTCAATTTAATTCTGTTAACAAGATATTGTTATCTATTATTCAGAGAGAGGACTGGATTTTTACATTTTAAAAAAAAAGCTGCATTACTCAATTAGGCAGAATACTGATGCCTAGCAAGTGCTCTGAAGTCAGGCATTATTTGTTTATTTGTTTAATGCAATAAAGAATTTTAGTTGATGGCAAAAAACTCTGCCAACATTTGCAGTGCAACAGAATGCCATCACAGTTCTTTTAATAAGAAGCCACAGATGCATTGCCCAAATGATAATTAAAATGAGTTTAAAAAAAGGCAAAAGATTTTTAAAAAGGGCAAGATTATACTACTTAGACTAATTTAAATCGCGTTACAAAGCACCTCACAAGGAAAGTTACAAGTCAGTGACCTAGGATTTGGTTTTTTGCTCAGTTCATTGTCCCAGGTCCAGGTGTTGAGGATGAAGAACAGTTATATAGGCTGTTCTGCCTTCAAAAAAAGTGTTCAATACTAGAAGAAACAAGTTGGCCACCCAGAGACGACTGAGAATTGGGTGCTACATACATTTAATAAATTACGTTATTTAAACATAAAACTGAAATCACAGCTGCCGAGTTATTTACAGTAGCTGTTGATCTTCATACCAACATGGTATGAATATGGCAAGATGGCTGCCTTAGAAACCACAGTATATCACAAGGCTACCAACACTCTATGCATTTTGCGAGGCTGCTATGGGTAATGGGTGGGGATAGGGATTATTGATACAGAAAACTGTAAGTGAATAGATCTAAACATCATGTGTTTTAATGCCTCAATAATACGTTTTTACCTGAACTCCTTGAAAAAATCTATATATTTAATACTAACCAGTTGTTGGCATGAGATTTATAAATACTAATATAACATTACTGAAATATTGAATTCCACCAACCGTGAAGAGAGTTAAAGGAAACTGGTGGATTAGAGACGAGCATGCAGAATATCGGCGCATTAGAGATGCAACAGGTGGACAATTTCAAACGAAATATGTATTAGATTGGGAACAGCACGAGTAAGTAGAAATTTCGAAGTTCTAATTTCACAACACTAGTCTGAACCGAGAGGAGCAAACTAGCATAAGAGTGTTTTAACCTACTTCATAGTAATTTGAGTTCACACTGCTTAAAATTGAGTACTAGTGCGAATTCTCTTTTTTTTCCAAAAACATGCTTGGAAATAATAACAGATTAGATGTCCCCCCCCTCCACATGTTGTGGCAGTGTGTTTAAAAAAAATCCTCGTAACAATACTATAAAATTGACACAATTGTGGGCAGAAACATTCTGAAAGTTGTATACCTAACCTGATATATCCTAATGCATATATCCCTAAACTAAATTTTGTTGTATCCTAACTGATTATTCTAAACTAAATTTCGTAGTAATTAGTCTCATATCTTCCTTTCTGAATACACTGAGTTGGCACGTGTATAATGTCGATGGCTAGCAGGATTTTATATGCCTTTTTTTGGAAAGAAATATGTTGATTCCGCTTTCAAAAGACACAGATGAGCACTGCCCGCCTAAAGGTTAACGATGACTAGTGGGAGTAAATCAGCAC
>BHFT01072670.1:0-28336 GCA_004320025.1 Laticauda laticaudata
GGTTCTGAGATAATTAATAATTAGAAAAAAAGTGGAGAGAATGAGCAAGTGGTTTTGGTTCTATACATTAGTTACTCTATAGAAAATAGAAGCATATGCAAAGTGTTATATATTCAAAGATTGATGTGAAGCTTCCCTTGTTGTTCAGGTGATATCAAAAGTAGTTGGTATATGGTTCCAAATACTTCCTGTTCCAGCAGAAATCAGCTCAAAATTGATGACACGAGCTTAATTCAGCATGGCATATTGACACATACATGATATGTGTGTGGAAATAATAAATGTTGAATACATAAATGTTATACATTTCCTAATGGCCCATGTCACAAGCTTGCACCAACGGATGCAAAGAGGATGTAAAATGGATGAAAAACGCTTGCCATCCATGATATTACGCGATGCATCCGTTCTGTAACTCAATGTGTGCGTGATTCATACGTTCTATCATCCATCAGCCAATCAAAGTTTCATGCGTCTAACTGAGATTTTCCAATAACTGGATGCTAAAAAGTTTTGAGCTGCAGCAAAACTTTTTGAGCGGATGAAGCTTTCCGCCTGCGAAAGGTGATCCCGTTTAACATCCACTACACTATAGTGGGAACAAACGTTTCTCTATGTCCCGTCGTCATCTTGTTACACCTCTAACCCGCTGTATTCCGGTATCCGCATCCGCATCAAACCAATCCTCCTGCTTGGCAATACTCGCATCTGCCTCCAGCCGGAAAACGGAAAGAGGGAGGAAGCGATAGCGGACGCGGAATGCGTCCACGCTGAGCGTTAGTAGCACAACATAGAAAGGATGAAAGTTGGGATGCAGCTTGCCATATAAAGCATTAAATGGAAAAAGTTATTTGGGACGTTATCTCGGATATGTTAGGAATGTCTGGAGGTTGTCTGGAGGATGCCAGAAGGACACCTAGTGTAAAACACGCGATATCTTTAAATATTCCTTATAAAAAGCGTGGGGAGGAAAATTTAACTGGATCTACTTTTCCAGTCCAGCAGCCTCTGGTGTGCAGACCTCTTCAGCGTTGCTCTTGCTGCTTCGCCACATCAATCCCAGTCATCTCCACATCAGGATCGTCGCACATTCCTTTTGGTAGCCCACATACACATTCTACATCCAGTGGCCAAGCCCTCTTCAGGTTCTTTCACCTTGTTGTGGAACGTCAACGGAAAGTGAGGACGTCCAAGAAGTGTGTGGAGTCCGAAGATTGGATCGCGTGAGTAAGATATAGAGCGGAGTTACTAGAGACTTGTTATGACAAAAGCTTGGATGAGTGGGAGCTGAAGGAACAAAGACACTTTAGGTCAGCATTCCAGAACTTCATGAGGGATGGCCACTATAGCCAATGTTTGACGAAGTTTAGTAGGAGAACTCTAGAGAACACCAGGTTGACCAAGGCAAAGCCACCAACTTTCCTGCCCACAGACTGGACCGCTGGGACTGACGGTGAGGGGCACTGACTCTGTGCCACCTGGCCTCAGGGACCACAATACAGGAACATAGCGCAGTAATGCCTGAGGGTGCCTACACAACACCATCAAGCACTGTGGTCAAGAAGTGGTGCACGCCATCAATCGAAGAAGATACCTGGAGGAGCTCCTCCAGTGCCCCAAACCGCACTGGAAGAAAAGCTGGAAGTAAGAGTGGTAGCAAGAAGCAGAGTGGTAATCAAAGACAGATGGAACTTTCCCCCCAGCACACACCGGTGTGTTGGAGCCACAGACTGGAGAAGCGCACCGTGGCCTGAGCAAAAGCTCCAGACCCAACTCAGGAGTCCAAGTATGTCTGAGCAACTACAAGGGCTTTACTTATCAGGACGCATACCGCATACTCACTTTGCATGGTTGATGCCTGTGACGTTACAAGTTCATGTACATCTGATAGTTTCAGGCAACGTATAGTCTAGCTTGCAGATACGCGCAAAGATAGTAAATGCCAGTGACCTCAAGGAGGGGCTGGAGATGCAACCTCACCCACACATCAGAATGGGCGTTTCCAGATCCAGTCCCCCTGACCCAACGCATTACAAGATGTGCTCGCTAGCGTCCATCAGTAGGGGGATGAATCCTTCTCCCTCACAACCTAGAACCTCATGAAGCCCTACAACTTCCAAGATGCCAATCACCGACGTGAAGAGAGGATCTTATCAACTACAGACGGCGGATACCGCAGGGCAAGGCTGGTGGGTCGCTGATGTATAACCGCCTTTGAAGCTCATCTAACCGTGGCCAACAGGTTACCCAGGTACTTCTCACCCCACCATGCAGCAAATCGCCCAGAGACCGTGAGGAACATCAGTGGAAGCTTGCTGTAACCTGCAACAATCTCATGCGCACAGTACCATCCGCTACCTCACAGTGGGTTGGCAGAACAGGCTCGTGGACCACCCAACAAGGCAATGGGGACATGGGAGAACCTGGTGAATGGAGGCAAGGGCGAAACTGATAGACACTGTGGATGTAATTCCAGGACCCAACAAGCTTCACGTGAAGGAAGAAGACAGCGAGCATAGCACATCAACTGAAGACACATGGTGGCAACGTCCCCAGCATAGAGAGTCACGTGAGAGTGGCAAGAGAACAGGATGTGTAGATTGCGTTAATGGGATGGCTGATAATTCTTGAGACCGCTCGTCATGTCATCACACTGATAGATTGTGCCATGTATTGTTGAGATGGTCCTCCGCGTAACAATGAAACAGGGCAATTTAATAAAGATTATCGTGTTTATGTTTGAATTATGTGTGACTGAATGATTAAATTGAGTTATTGAATAATATATTAGGCCCATTAAGTAAATGTGGCATCCTGGGAGTAGTGTGGACTACAGTCCAACTATGCTATGATCACTGAGAGGAAGGGCTTATCTGTCCACAGCTATTACCCGCACCCCAACAGCTTATTACCCATCCCACAAGCTATTACCCACCACAGGTATCCGCTGCCCATCCCACTGCTATCCTTACCCATCCCAGCTATCCATCCCACCGCTAATCTCTTACCCATCCCACAGCTATCCATCCGCACACGCTATCCTTACCCATCCCACAAGCATGCAAAGGCTAAAAACCATTTCTAAAACAGTTTCCACCAAGACTTTATAAGTAAAAGAACTAACCAAGTGTGTGAAGCAAGATAACCTTTATTAAATAACAAACTGTAGAACTTTGTTAAATAAAGCAAAATGAAAATCCGGAGAAAAGTGTCCCCAAGCAAAGATAAGTCAACAGGTAACAACGCCAGTCTGCTGGCACTGTTCTCAGTCACTGCTGAGGCATGCATGGTTCTGCGGGGTGAAGGGTCGCAGAGGGCTGTGGGAGGTGGCAGTGGCTGGAGTGCTGGTCTGAGGCACTATTGGGGTGCCTGGCCCGAGAGGACAACAGGAGATGGGTGTGCAGGAAGCTCTCAGAGAGCTGGCTCAGTCCTTGTGATGTTCGAGAGGCCTTCCTCAGGACGCACTAACACATTAATCCAATTTTGTTTAATATTCTTCAGTGGCAGCTATGTGAGTGGATACGTAAAAAACAAAAATAGATCCCCTGATATCTGGATATCCAGCATATCCTGAATGTCCAGAAGTCAGTTTCCCTTCCATTTAATTCCTTTTTTTTCCTTTTTGTTCCTGTTTGTAGACACTCACCCAAGATTGTCGGTACTGGGCCCCACCGTGTCAACACAACTGCCCGCCCTATCCTGCCTTGTTCACAAAAGGGAGGAGACCCTGGGGATGTCAGTTCGCCAAAAACACCGGGGATGACGATATTCTGAGGCCGGGCTTGGGCTGTGGGGTGGGAGGAAGGACGGAGTGTAGTGGGTGCTGTCTGGTCTGCACTGAAAAGAGGTGAGGCATGGGTGGCATCTGTGGCGTGGGTGGCATCTGTGGGGATCGGTAGCATCGGTGGCGTACGATGTGCCTGGACTGGAGAGGGCTGCCTGCTGCCTGCTGGGAACTTCTGGTCAGACCGTGAAGCTTTGGTCGGTGAGAGGCTTGTGGAAAGCCTTGGAAAGGGCTGTGACATCACCTGGGGTGGAGGAGCATACAATGAAGCAACACCTGGAGTGGGGTCTCCGACAGACAGTAGCAGGGTTCAGGCCTGGGCCTGGAGGGTGGATGCAGAAGATCCTGTGAATCCTCTCCTTTGATCACTCTGGTACTTGGTGCCTTTTCGAGGTGCATTGGTCCAATGAGGGTCTGGTTCACTGAGGTGAGGAAGGGGCTTTCTGTTAGGAGAGAATGGAATCTCGAAGTTTACGAAGCTGAGCAGAGGAGATCTTACACTGCTTCTTCGATGAGTAAGTCCCATGGATCATCCACAAGAGGACCAGTGTGGCTATCTGTCCCTACCGTTCTGCACGTCTTCCGCCTGCTTTCTGTGGAGGGTGGAGCACGTGGGGGTTGAGGTGGTGGGTATGGTCTCCTGGTGGCACGGGAGCTCCTCTTGCTCCATCTGTGTCAGGGGAATCCTCCATAGTGCTCCGGCATGAGGTGTGCAGATTGTATGTCAAGGGCGTCACTCTGTCATGGGGCGCTCCAAAGATACCTGCCTGGACCATCAGGAGCTGGACGTCTTGGCCAAGAAAGAAGGACTGGCTGTCTGTGGGGTGCCTGACGCACAAGAAGGGTTGACGAGGGGAGCCTGCTTCCTCGGTGGCGGACCTCACCACTCCTAGAAGCTGCACTTGGCCATATCATAGTAGGTCTCCACGGCGTTCCCTGTCAGCTTGACCGCCGGCCGGTCCAAGAAGCTCTATCAGGTGCAGCTTCCCGTACCAGGTGTGCTATGGGGCTCCTACTCATTACTCGCAGAAGGACATCAAAGTGTAGCCGCAGGCTCTCGCGCACCTTCATCTCTCTCACAAGCCACTGCTTCCCGCTTATAGATGAGAGTCGCGAAGATAGAGCCTCAAGAGTGTCACACGCTCTCCTAACACAGAGGTACTCGTTACATGGCTTGACGAGCCCATACACGAAACACTTCCGTCGCACTCATGTTTCGCTCTTCAAATTGAGTACTGTTCCTCTCCTGCTTTATCGCAGCATATTGCCATCTTCCTCCCTCTGAGCTCAGAGGCCTGTCTGGGCCTCATCTAGCAAGGGCTTTGAGGGCCTGAGAGTATTAGCTGGTCAACCACACCACCAACAGCAAGCAGGAGAACATGACACAGCAGTATAGCACCCAGCATCTAGCATGTCAGCTAAGATACAGAGTCACTCGAAGAGTCAGTCTCCAAGCATAAACACGAAGCAGCACTCAACGATGGAGACAACACAGCAGAGTCAGGCACAAACTAGCAAATATAGGCAGCACAGCCACCCGCCAAGTAGAGTCAGCCACACAGCCAGAAGCAGCAGCACCAGCAGGACCAGCAGCAGAACCAGCAGAGTCAGCACAAGCAAGAAGCACACACCAGCAGAGTCCAGAACCAAGCAGGAGCAAGCAGCGCAGAGCACCAGCACAGAGATCAGGAGAAAGCAGAGTCAGTGCCTAAAGGGGGTGGGATGTGTGGTCCTTGTCCTTCCTGCCAGGCTTGCAGGAGTAGGCACAGGCTTCCTTTTCTTGCCTCCATGGTTGTTGCTGAAGATGGTGTCTGGCAGAAGGTTTTCCCTCTGAATGGGTGGACGCCTGCTTGCGAGTCTGCTTCCTTTATATCCGCGGGCTGATGCAATGCATCCTCCCCGCATTGCGCAGTGAAGCACTTTGCATCCACTAGGCATGCCGCTAGGTCATCTGTTTTTGATGCATCTGCATCATCCTTCGGCATCCACAAATCGCTCCTTCCGCTGCGCGTTCCTGCTTCGCTGTTGCTCGCACGGAAAGCCGTGTGGGATGTGTCATCTGCTTCCATCGCCTAGGGCTTCCGTTGAGCATCAAAGCTTAACATCTCGCTATGTGCTCCCACAGTCCGTATCTTTCCATTGGTTTGTTCGCGTATCTCTTTAGTGCAAATTTGGGGCAGCTTTTGAAAGCGATAACAACGGATGGAAAATTTGCTCGTCCGCTGTGTCCTTTTTACATACGTTTTGCATCCGTTGGCCGATGTGACCTAGCCTTAAATGTTGAACACATAAAGTTATTATAATATCATGCACATGGATATACTTTCCTTCCTGGTTGATTTATTTCATAAAACACATTTGGATGAAAACTAAAACAAAAAAGTCCCCCAAATTCATCCCTTAGGATTCATATAACAGGGCAGACAATCAGTGAGACATAGGCAGCTCAAACACTATCTTCATTCCCCTCTTTGCAGGAGTACAACATTAAAAATCCAGCAACAAATTAATTATTTTTTGTGATGAGATTTTTTTCATTTAATATACTTGCCAGCCACAAAACTAGTTGCCTCTTCTTGATCTCTCATCTTCCTTGCCTTATATGCCTTTAATTAGTCAGCAACGCTGGTATCAATTATCTGAAAATCAAACAGGACTGAGATTTTTTTGTTGTTGATGATGATGTTCTTTACTCAGCCTGACATTTTTCTGAACATGAGTTGAAGTAGTTTGACTGTATGGTACTGAAAATCCCAAGGTTTGTTATCCTAAACAAGTTAAATATTAATATCAAATTTGCCTTGTCAAGAACATCCCAAAGGTGCTTTTTCAAGAGACAACTGGACTTTCTGTTTTTTTCTTTGAAGATGTTTTGCTTCTTATCCAAGAAGCTTCTTTAGCTCTGAATGAAGAAGACAGAGAAGTCCACATTTTGGACAGAGAGAACCGCTGGTTTAAAAGAAAAGTCAAAGAGACCATCTATGTCAAAATTGAACAGTCCTGTCTCAACAAAGGAGAAAGGATGTGACATCATTATCTCCACTCTACAACACAATCCTTTCAACAGTTCCAAGAAGATTCCACATGCACTTGCACTACTCAGGTGACTCTAACAACGCAGATAAACCTCCAGGTGGCCTCAGTGACTTTCTTAAAGAATACAAATGACCAGATGTCTGCAAGGAGTATAAATCCTTTCATTCCCCTCCAGCCAGTCAGAGCTGAAGAAGCTTCTTGGATGAGAAGTGAAATGTTTTCAGAGAAAAAACCAGAAAGTCNAGAGCTGAAGAAGCTTCTTGGATGAGAAGTGAAATGTTTTCAGAGAAAAAACCAGAAAGTCGAGTTGCCTCTTGAAAAAGCACCTTTGGAACAACCATGACCTGGATGACTGAGAATTTCCATAGACACTTGTCAAGAGCTGTTCAAGGTTTGGGTATCACATCAGCCATTGTGTTATCTCAGATAACATGTTAGGGTAGATTTAGACTCTTCTAATATTCTTGCACACTGCTTGGATGATTAAAGTCAATATTATTTTTGTAGATCATGTGAAAATATGGCTTTTCATTCTTAATTCAGGCATCAGTTACTATTGCCTGACTATAACTTTTATCCATTAAGTACTTCTCTGTTAAAATGCTTATAATTATGAATATATGTTGAAGAGACTATAAAGAAGACTTTGACATAACATCATTTATTAAGAGCTGCCGATTTTAAAATTTTACCTTTAGCTTTTGCATTTTTTCATTCTACTCCATTCTACTTTATTTTTATTTCAATTTATTTCCATTCTTGTTCTGCTGGAGACCTGTATATTTACTATTTTTCTGGAGATCTGTATTTTTACCTTTTTTGCTATGGAGGGAAAAAGGAAGAGGCAACATTCACATTCTGTTTCTCAAATTTCACTCAAATCTATAAAAACTGCTCCAAGTTGACAGTTATCTAAAAAAGCAAACATCTCTTGCCCTAAGCAACCAGGCCCCTCAGCTCTTGCCTCTAGTCTCTGTAATAGATATGACCTGGAATGGAAAATACAAGTGGAGATTGAGAGTTCCAGACTTTTATATCTTTCTGCTTCAACGCCTGAAGAAGTTTCCCCCTCACAGAACAAAGCCATTTATCCACCAACTGCAAAGCTTATACAACAAAGTGATAAGGATTTTAAAAATGTTACTGACTGTATAACTTGACAATTTTTATTGACAGCATAAATAGTATTGTCAATTTTGAGCTTCTAACTACAATTAACAACAAAGTGAACACTGTAAAAGACACTCTCATTAAATTTAAACATAGTCATACAAATACTACTGCTAAGTCAGTCAAGCTCATCTAGAAACAACTGTGTCTTAAAACACATAATAGTGGTGGAAAGTTGATCCTATTTTGGAACCTAAAAAGAGAGTGAGCATAAATTAATATATATAAAATTACATCCAGAGGAGCATGGAAGGCAAGTATCACTCTCTCAGGAAGTATTAGACAACAGGCAATTTCACCATAACTATTACTTACAGCCAAATCAAATCACTCTACAAATTCAAAATAACAGAGTAAAGAGAGGAAAATGGAGGCCCAGAAGTGCAACCATTATCTCCCTCCGTTAGCTTCTACACTGTGAAAGGCAGTTGATTGATTTGCAGAAGGTTGAAAAGGCTTCTATCCAGGAGAGTCTAAACAAATCCTTCTAACCTTTAAACATCCTACCTGGGCCAGCATGTTGTCAAAAGGAAATCAATTTTGGGCAATTTTGAAATCTTCCCAGTGCCTGTGTTTCACACAGAGGGAGTTAGCTCATTAATAACTCATCTTGGCAATAAGAGTGCTTTTACATTAAAATTTAATTGTAACAACATAACAATAGGTAACTTCAAAGACTTTCTATCATCACTGTCCATGAGAAGAGACAGCCTGAGCAAACAATCTGTACCTTCCACAGAAGTCAATGTTCTGAAGAGCCCTTAGAGATAAACTTGATTCACTTTTTCAATATCTTGTGAGATACTGAACAGGTGAGTATTACAAAAAGGCTAGATGATTTGAAGAAATTATTGCAATAAGACACAAAAGTGCTAAGACTTTCATAGGCCTGCTCACCTCAAGAAAACTACCTATTTTGAGAAACCACCTACTGGTTACTTCCTATTTTAATATGGCAATATTGCAGAAAAAAACATCAAAAAGTCCTCAGGAACAGTTTCTACCATAGTCTACCTGCTTCTTGTTAAAATAGTATCCTACATGGAAATGTAAGAAATGGAAACAAAATGGAACCCGATAGACAAGAGGAAACAGGATGCAACAGAAATCTTCATGAATTACAAGCAGAGGGTGATTGCAGGGCAAGATCAACTGAGAAGGAAGAAACCCTTAGCTCAACACTTCTACAATAAAAAAATCAAGCCCCAAAACATCAGTTAGCATTTTCCCAATCACCCTCCCCGCCAATATTAAGCATAAGACTTTTCTCCAGTTACTGACATGGAATAAAGCTGGCTGAAGAACAGTAACAAATGGGACCTGGTGGTGTTCTTCTCTGAATTTGACTTTACAGCATCCCAAGAGTGCTATGCAGATTGTATCAAGCAGGTTATAACTATTTCAAATACATTAAAATTTGTTCCAGGCTGGGCTGAAATTATCCATGTAGTGGAGCTGATAATCTCCATTGGCATGGACAAGATAATGATGTGATTTAACTCAATTTCCTATGTTCCTCTTTCAGAATATAAAATCTTTTTCCTGAAAGGTCATGTGAAATGATCAAATTCATTTAAAAGGGAGGATTCCAAAATATATACAGGTCTTTGAAACTAGTAGCACGTTTCTTCTGTGGAATGCAACACTAGGAACAATGCATAAATATATGAAAAAATGGACTGGTGTATTATGAGATACATATTTTTGATGCAAAAAACAGTTGCATTATGTAGTATAGTTTTGCTTTCTCCTGGAAACTTTCCTGCAGATGCCAATAAAAATGATAATCCATCTGGGATCCACCAAGCTGTCATTAATTCCCAAACAATTCATCTGTTTTCCTTGGCCTTTTTGTGATTGTGTTCAGTTGGATTGTTCTTGATTTTCATCTTTAGTTGTGCAAGATTTTAATACTGCCTAGCTATACATGGTTATTGCTTGATTTATTGATTTTATTAATTTTTGCTCCTTTATTATTTATTAGATTGTGTTGTATAAGCTTCATGGGAGGGCTTTAGTCCTTAGGTAACCTAGAAATGTCTTTAAATCATAAAATAAATAACGAGTAACACACAGCCCAGACAATGTCCTCTGATTTATAAGAATTGAATGTTTTTAGACTGATCTTTCAAATAGGCTTGAGTCCTGCCTTCTGCCTTTCATTTTCAGATTTTAATTATGAGTTATGGTTTTCCTTCCTTGATTTGGGGGGTGGGATTCTTTATGAAAACGGACTCCAGGATCTTAACACTGTGTCAAAGCGATGGTCTTTTTCTGAAAGGAGAACGAAGAACACCTTGACTTAATGGATGGAACTATGCTATTTAGTGGCTTTTGGATGACATTTTCATCTTCTTCATTAACTATGTGCTTTAGCATATTCAAACCTGGGAAAGTTGCCAAAGCATAAAGTAGTTCCTGCAAAGCAAAGAAAAAACTTTTCACACCGAGAAGAATATATAAAACATCTTGCTCAGTATATCTATGCATAGCTTTTCCAGAGTAGTCAAGCAAGGAAGGAAAATAATGAAAAGCTATGAGAACAGTGCCTCTGAGAATTTGAGAGAGGTGGGGTTAAAGCAACATCCCCTGCTATTGGCAGAGTACAGATCAAGATTAGTTTCTGTCTTATCTAAATCTCTGAGTTTATGCTTACTTTTGAGGTCCATATGCTTCACTTGTTATACATAAACTTGCTCCAGTATCTAAATATTTGTGACCAAGTTCTTTGTTTTTATATATCTGAACAAGATGGAAATAGAGTAAACTGCTTTTGGGGTCTGTAGGGGATGTGCCATATTTGTTTTCCTCCCTGAAGACTAGAAGAAATGTACATGCTCCGAGTTCAGGCAGATTATCCTCATGGAAGAGAAGATGAAGAGGCTGGAAACAAAATAGTCCTCTTTCCAGTTTATGAAGAAAGATAAGATACAGAAATATTAGCAGGAGGTTTACCTACTAACCATCCATGTATCTCTGGATGAAGAACAGCTGCATAGAGCCGTGATGGTGCAGTTGTTAGAAGGCAGTATTACAGGCTAATTCAATCCTCACATCTCAGGGTTGACTTAGCCTTCCATCCTTCTGAGGTCAGTAAAATGAGGACCCAGATTGTTGGAGGCAATATCCTGACTCTGTAAACCACTTAGAGAGTGCTGTAAAGCACTGTGAAATGATATATAAGTCTAAGTGCTATTGCTATTGCTATAAAGCACCGGAGGACTCAAGGAAGAAGATCTTGCATGATGTACAAAGGGAAGAATGTTGGCCTTTGTCCTGAAAATGAGAACATCATGTGTGATAGATTCCCTACTCAGAGATACTAAAGCACTGATCTGTAAGCCTGATAATATGTTAAGAACAGTCCCCTTGATGGGATCCCTGGATGTAATGGGAAAGTTCAGAAGACTCCTTAGCTCATTGATAATTATTCCTTTTTATTGATACACATGGAAATTCATCACAGCCAGACACATCTTTGAACGTACCGAGTGTGTGGTGTGTGTGTGTGTGTGTGTGTGTGTGTGTGTGTGTGTGTGTGTGTAAAAACTGGCTCCACAGATGATGCCAAAAGAAATAGTTTGGATTCTCTGACAATTGAAGTAGTATTGTTGAGTTCTCATTTCCTTCCTGATAGTATTTACTCAATAATGCTCTGAATCAAGCTGAATAATTCTCTGAATCAAGCTCATCTCTTGCCAGAAGTCCCTCATTTGGCAAGAGATGAGCTTGATTCAGAGCATTATTGAGTAAATACTGTCAGGAACTCATTAATACTACTTCCCCAGAGACTGAGACAGGGAAGGATAGTAGGATGTGGAAATATTCAATAAAGAACATATAATTAAAGGAAGGAACAAGTCAAGTTTCATGAATTGAGGATTTCATGGCCTTTATCCATCTACCCAGAGTATGAGGAACAAGCAAGGAAAAGTAAAGATCTTATGACTTAGAAGTATTACTGAAACTTGGTAGATGGAACTCATGAGCAGAATGCAAAACTCAGGGGCATAAGTCATTTAAAAGGCATAAGGAGGAGGAGTTTGGCATTATATATGAAGACAGAATATCCTTTCATACAGGCAAGTACCTCAAAATGCCAGACAGTAATTCAAGCCAGTCAGTTTGAAAGTTTAGAACAGATTATAAAGTAGTCAGTTTGTGAATATTTAGAAAACCATAAACTGTTTGCTCGGAACCAGCATATATTTACTAGAGAAAAAATCATGCCATTTGATCTTCATTTTGGTAGAAGTTCAAATTTAACTGAGCACAGAAATAGCCATAAAATATCTTCATCAGTGTCCTAGAAGGAGAGCAGGGAAAGGAAAACAGTACAGCAACATCTGACACATGGTACATCAGGAACAGCATTTGCATCACAATGTGTCTGCATCATAGTTTGGATGGAATTACAATTCTTTGCAGATGCACCTGAGTACTTTGACTTAAAGTATTTCAATATCAAACACGTTGAAGAAAAATAAAGAAGAAAGAAAAAGATATAAAAAGTGTCTTCAACATTCTTTACAGAAATATATAACTACAAATATATTCTAGCCTCTCCCTTCTAAAGTTACAACATCTTACTCCTCTCTCTATTAATTTATTCCATCTTAGCATCAAAACCATGAATCAAAGTTATGTTATTTTTATGCAAAAAGTCTATAAGAGGCTTCCTATCATCAATGAAAATAGATAATGTGTTTTTTCTAATCAAAGAAATCAGTTTAACTGTTTCAAATATATCAACTACACCAACCATTCCGACATAGAATCTTTCTAACTATGCACATATAATAATTCTTCTGCTTTAATCATATATTGAAATAATCTTTCCTGGTTTTTATCTAACTATTTATCCTTTAATCCTAAAAAGACAATTTCCTGTTTCAGTTGAATATTAATCTTTAAAATCCTCTGTACCAATAATCCATCCTTTTATAAAAGGTGTCCATATCCAGGATGACATCATGTGGCCTGCAGGGATGCTGAGGGGGAGAGTGGCTTGCACTCCTTCTCCAACAATGAGACCCATAGTTATTTAAATCAATGGAATTAAAATGTACAATCACCTGCTTCTAGTTGGTAGGCTGTCTTGGAAACAATGGAAACTGCTGCCTGGATGGCTCCACTGGTATGGACATGTCCAGAGAGCAGCACCTTCCTGCGTTGCCAAGACAGCCTACCAACAAGAACCTGATAGCCAGCGATCTCGCGGGCATCCAAAACAAAGATGGCAAGATACCATCAACACCATGCACTCAAGAGACACAGCTAACGGTGCAAAGTGGTATTCAATTATCTGAAAAGCAGACCCTATATCTACGGGAATATACTTGGAGGAGGAGGAGGAGGAGGAGGGGTGGAGGAGGAGGAGAAGCTGCTTTTAATTCATCTTTGTTCTTATTTTAATAGCAGCCACTTTCATGGAGTGTGGTCATCCAGCCATTACCCTGTCACTCTCCTCTAGCTGAGCCGTGTTTATAGGGCTGTTTTGTGATATTACAATTAGGAGAGAATCCAATATAGACCCCCTGAGAGCTCTTTTCTGCTGAGTTATAAATGCAGTAAGTAAATAAAAACAAACAATTTGGTGTGCCATAGGATACTGAATGGTTTGTTTGTTTGTTGTGAGGCTTCAGTGGTATATTTTATTTGTTGTGAAGCCAGTTCCCTTTCATTTCTTTCCTAATTTCCCCTTTCCCTAGAGGGAAAATCTACCTTGATTAAGCATCAGTATTCTGTTCTGCTTCATTTTGCCCATTGCCTGCTCATAACAATTGTGCCTGACTTTTAGCCCTGCTGAAATAAGTCCCCAAATTAAAGGAGAGCAGATATTATGGGAGAGATCTGATTGTTGACCTAGCATCTAATACCCATTCCTGAACCGTATAATCTTTCTTCTACTCTGATGATATATCAGGCACTCTGTAAGTGGGTCATTTTAGTTTGCATTGTGAATCTGCTTTTATAGGGATGTCAATCTTTCTCTGTCCCTGTGTTTCAGCTCCAGTGAAATAGTGAAGTTAACTCTCTATGATGATTCCATGAACAATGAATATTCGATTACATGCCACTCCCTGTTATTCATTTCCCTATAAATAAAAGATAAATGTATTTTCTCAGGCAAATGTTAATTTAACCCTGCAATAAAATGATGACTCTGTTTAAACTTTGAGTCCATATACATCTAATTTACAAAGGAAAGCAGTTTAATTTGGGGGGTGGGGAAGTGAGATAGGCTTAATATATAGCTGGACAGAAATTAACCTCTGGCAGCATTTGAAATATTTTAGCTATTATTGATTCTTCTTCAGAAAGAACTGTCTTGAAAAAATAAAAAACGCTGCCATTACCCATTTTGAATTTTCAATTTTTAAATATTTGGGAGATTTTTCAAGCTGTTGCTTTCCACCCCATGCTGACCTTATCACAAATTGCTTCTGACATTATTCTTTTTTTAAAAAAGCCTCTTAATATAGATGCCATTGTTGAAGAGAAAGGCTTTGACAAATATCTTGGATGAACAAAATTCTTTGGCATGATATTGCATAATTGTGTTTGCATCAGTAAGAAGCCTCTGACTTCTAAAATTTAAATTCAAACTAGCTTCTTTTCGCATAGATGAAGAGCAGATTTTCCACTTCTGTCATGCAGATGGTAATTTGTGAGGTGAACCTTTGTCCCCTTATCTTATTTCTGTTCTCTTTTGTCTCTCTTATATAACCTTACCCAAACTCAACCTCCACCCCACCTCACCCCAAATTGGACAAACAGGGATCATGCAAATTTGGACAGTGCCATAGTCAATCAATCAGAATAGAGCTGGAAGGGACCTTGGAGGTCTTCTAGTCCAACCCCCTCTTCAAACAGGACACCATATACCATTTCAGACAAGTGGCTGTCCAATCTCTTCCTAAGAAACCTCCAGTGAACCTCCCTACAGCTTCTGGAGGCAAGCTGTTGCACTGGTTAATTGTTCTCACTGTTAGGAAGTTTCTCCTTAATTTCAGGTTGCTTCTCTTCTTGATTAGTTTCCATCCATTGTTGGATGTAATAAGGTACACCAACTCTTCCATCATGTAGAGGAATGCTGACTTAGGTTTCCACAAACAGTGATGTTCATTCGGTCAGTTTGTGATTGAAGCACCAGACGAGAAACCAGAAGACTGTGAGTTATTGTCCTGCCTTAGGCACAAAGATAGTTGGGTGACCTTCTGTCAGCTTAGGAAGGGGACAATGGCAAACCGCTTTTTAAAAATCTTGCCAAGGAAATTGCAGACACTAATTTATGCAGTTGCCAAAATCTATGCAGGAGTCAAAAACCAACTTGAACGCATATACACACAGCAATGATGTTCACATATAGGATTACTTTCCATTTTCTTCAGAGAAGGAAGTGGTAAAAATTAACAGTATATTTGTAATATTTGCTGAACTTCCAAATAGACCCAATGTAAATCTAGATAAATAAATTCTCTCTGGTAGGTGCCACACATTTAAAAAAAAGCAATTCGGTGGCCCATTCATCCCATCCCAAAATATGCATATCTAGTTTCCAGTAAGCTTTAGTTAAGAATTCCTTATGGACATACAGTACATGGCCATTAGGAGACCCAAAATGCTAGGCCCTTGATCTGATGTAACATCAGATTTAAATCATTTATGTTTTACATCCCTGTATTCTTAACTTCGACATACACCATACTCAATGTGGAACAGAAATACAGATGTCTGAAAGACATAACATATAGCAGTCTGGAAAGAAAAAGATTTCTGAAAGAAAAGAGGTTAGATTTATGTATGTACAATGTTCGGTGAACAAAGCAGTCATCATACTTCCTACATATTCTATACCTGGAGATTTGTTCCATATTCCAAATTATTCCATATTCCAGCTCCTTCCAGCCAAAACTATAGTCACAAGCCATGGTCATCGCCATCTTCAAAAAAGGAGACCTCAGCGTAGTTGAAAATTACAGACCAATCTCTTTATGCTGCATCACCTGTAAAGTCATGGAATCAATTATTGAACCAATCCATTATCCTCCACTTAGAGACAAACAACCTACTCTCTAAGAAACAATTTGGTTTCAGAAAAAAAACTATCCTGTAATCTGCAACTCTTACACTGCAAAAACTATATGCACTACACAGCTCGATCAGACAAAGCAATAGACGCAATCTAACATAGACTTCTGTAAAGCCTTTTGATTCAGGATGGTACAACGACAAACTACTCCGAAACTAAAAATATTATGGTATTTCTGGACACCTGCATAACTGGATGGAAGCATTCCGTCAGACAACAAATGGTCAAAATTGGGAGCATCCTAACAAATTCTGTACCTGTCAACAGTGGTGTCCCCAAGGCGCAGTGTTCTAGGACCAACTCTCTTCATATCTACATAAATGACCTCTGTGATCATATTAAGAGCAACTGTGTTCTCTTCGCTGATGATGTAAAGCTATTCAACCACCACAGAAAATACTACTACCCTCCAAAAAGACCTTGGACTATGTATCAGAATGGCAAATCAAATGGCAATTTCAAAATCTCAACACAATAAAAAGCTCTGTCTTACATATTGGACATAGAAAAAAATCAGAAAATAAAATACAAGCTGAATAGTCAAGACCTTGTTGATGATCCAAACTCTGTCAAGATCTTGGAGTACTCATCCTCAATGATTTAAGTGCTAGACCCCATTGTAACTACAAAAGCAAAAAAGGCATTAAAGAGTTGTTAACCTACTCCTACTCTAGCTTTTTCTCTGGGGAATATTACACTACTAACTAGAGCATAAAAACATATGCCTAGACCTATACTTGAATACAGCTCATCAGTCTGGAACCCACATTATGTATATCGATATTAACACAGTTGAGAAAGTTCAGAAATATTCACAGAAGAGTTCTCTGCTCCTCTAATCGTTGCAGAATACCTTATGCCACCAGACTCAAAACTCTAGACCTAGAGAAAACCTAGAACCACACCACCTTCAGTCAGATCTAAATATAGTGTATAAAATCATACATTGCAATGCCTCCACCTGTCAATGAATACTTCAGCTTCAACCATAGCAATACAAGAGCAACAACAATAGATACAAACTCAACGTTAAACTGCCACCAAACTTGATTGCAGGAAATACGACTTCAGTAAACAGAGTGGGTCAATTTGTCTGGAATTACTCTACCTGGACAACTGTGGGTTTTCTTCCCCAACCCCCAAAACTTTAAATCTTAAACTGTCCACTGTTGACCTCACCCCTTTTCTAAGAGACCTGTAGGAGGCGTGCATAAGCACACCAATGTGCCTACCATCCCTGTCCTATTGTTTCTTTTTATTTATTCTTATATGTATCCATTTCATATATTCATAACTATGTTTATACTTATACCTATTATCTTGTAAGCAATTGACAAGTCAAATAAATAAATAATAAATATTTCATCCAGAACCCTTTAGGTCTTAGCATCTTGCTATGTTATTTCATGGTGCAATATTGGTTGACAGATTTATTAAATATACTAAATCAAAATTTAGTTTAAAATCATAACCAGAAGAGATTGGAAATTCTGTGTTGAATTAGAAACACAGTACAGAAAGAAAAATCCAGTTGTTTGGTCTTTATACCATAAATTTTCTTTTGCCTGTTCTTATGTCTTTACAGATCTGTCTTAATCGCCGCTGCCAAAACACCAGTATATTTGGTGTTCATGAATGTGCGACAAAATGTCACAGACGTGGGGTAAGCATTACAGATTCAATTTTTTATAGTCAGTCAATTTCCAGCTGAGCAATAAATCATTCATTGATTACGGCGCTTAAAACTGTGATTTTTTTTTGTAATATATCTGTCAGGGTTTTTTCAGCCTCTGCTTCCAGAAAGATCAATTTTCAATGCCCTTTCAATGTCCAAGACAGGATATGTGGCTTTTATTTGACGAAGCAATATTGCTGGTCACAGTGACCTTATCTTTACAAAAATTAACATTCAGCAGTTTAAAAACTAGAATGAATTCACTTATGCTCTTGTTAATGTTTCAGGCATAATAGACTGGGGTGAAGGATTCTTTCAAATATATCCATCTGTTTGGAACAGAGGATTGGCATGTTCAGTCAAGGAGATGTAACAGAACTGAAATATTTTTAAAATGTTTTACAAAAAAAATGAAGTGAAAACATTTAGTGACTCAGCCTATCCTTCAGGTCTCTTAGGAAATGTTCAGGGAGAAAATCAATTATGAAATTAAAATATAAATATATTAAAAGCATAATCCACCATTACTGTAAACAGTGTTTCAGATAATCAAACAAGACAGAATGTATAGATGATAATAGGAGCTGATATGATTTCTTTCTGTCTTGGATGATCAACCTTCTAAATTTCAACAATGGAGGCTTCTTTTTAGGCAGTGCTTAACTTAACCACATATGCTTAAATGTTTTGCATATTTTGTTCTAGCATACATCAGCATTCACAAGTATTTCGGTAAGACACTTAACTATCTATGCCCAAACCACAAATGAGAACCCACTAGTCACCTATTTTCATTGTAGCTTCTTCAGTCTTGTAAGACTAGGTGCAATTTAAACTTATTTAGTAAATCTGAGAACTAAACTTATTCACAATAATGCATATAAAACACTCTAGGGACAAACAAACTCTTTGAAAAATGGGCTGCCTTTCCATAATCTTCTAGCATGCCAGCAATCTAATGACAATATTGTTAGGTAACTATGACCATTGGGAGACCCAAAATACTGGGCCCTTGATTTGTTGTAACATCAAATTTACATCCTTTGGAATTGCAGCTTCCAAACTAGTAAATTGTCCACATTCCTTCAAGGGGACATTGTAGAAGAAAAAATGCTATTAAAATCATTCTGGACGCAGGTACTGTAATCCTACACTTTTTAATTCTGGAGTCAATTAGTTTTGTTCCACTTGGAGTTATATTTGGAACAATCTATAAAAGGGTGTAGTCTTTGTAATATCACAAAGTATGATCGCTGTACCTTATTTACTTTTTCTCTTTTTATGATTGGCATAAATCTTTGGTAGTGCTTTCCATGTTCATATGTGTACGTGCTTTTGCTTTTGAGGTCTGCAACAATAAAAAAAATTGCCACTGTGAGGCTCATTGGGGTCCTCCCTTTTGTGACAAGGCAGGATTTGGCGGCAGTGTTGACAGTGGGCCAGTACGACAATCTGGTGAGTAAACAGACAAAAGAAAAGAAAAGATAAATGAAGGAACTGACTTTGGACATCAGATTATGCTTTGGATATCAGATTATCTAGGGATCTATTTTTTTTGTCTTAGTATCCACTTCTAGCTGCCATTGAAGATATAAACAAATTGGATTATGTGTAGGGTGGTGCCTTATTTCACTTTAATTGCAAAAGTAGTTACAGATGTAATTCACTGATTGTGCCTTTGTTCATTTATGGTAATGAAAGACTGTTCATTTTCCTCCATAGACCTTCCCAAATAAATTCTCTCTCTTCCATTGTTTTGTGCTGGCACACCTTCATGTCTTTCACTTTTGTCCTGTTGACTCTTTTATATGATAACATTGATAATAACATTCAGATGACAGCAGCATAATATAAGTGACAGACCAGGACAAGCAATGTTACAGTGAGAGGAAACTTCAGATCACTGATGAACTCTTGGAAGGATTGTGGTTTTTAATCTTCTACTTCATATCTACCCATTCCTTCATCTGATTGAATGTTGTGCTTTTTAAACCCCATTGTCCTGAAAGATAAGGATTATAGTCACTGTCCCATAGAGCCAAAGATCAGGATTGTAGTTTCTGTCCCATAGAGCCAGAGCAATGGTAAATTTGAGTATTCACATAATGTTGGAGATTGAACCATTCTAAATATGCTTCCAAGCATCCCTGAGAATGACACTTACAACAGAAGGTGAATTTATTTATAGGAAATATATAGGCAAAGGCCTAGGATCTAGTTGCCACAAGATAGCTCCTGAAGGCAGGACAAGAAGGAAAAGATGGAAACTAATCAAGGAGAGATCCAGCCTAGAAATGAGAAATTTCCTGATAAAACTATCAATAACTGGAACAGCTTGCTTTTGGAAACTGTGGCAGATCCATCACTGGAGGTTTTAAAAAAGAGATTGGACAGTCATTTGTCCAGAATGGTATAGGGTCTCCTACTCGAGCAAATTGGACAAGAAGACCTTCAAGGTTCCTTTCAACTATTCTATTCTATTCTATTCTATTCTATTCTATTCTATTCTATTCCATTCCATTCCATTCATATGTGCCTGCAGAAAAAGTATCTCCAATTAGCAGTGTTGGACAAGAATAGAGAGAATGAAAGGTAAAGAGAGAATGCAGAGGAAAATCTTAACTCTATGTTTACACACTTCTGCTGCTTTGTTGTGAGGAGGTCATGGGGAACTGCAAAATCAGCACTATTAGATTTACATCTGAAACAAATAATTTCACTGTTTTTAAATTCTGCAGAGCAAACTTCATGGGTGTTTTTGTTAGCTCTATCCCATACAAAGTTTGGGAATTTCCAAGAGACAAAAGTAATTTTCTCTCATTAATTGTAAATATCAATGTTTCATTCCTAGAAGGCTCTGAAATTTGTTAATATTGAGTTGCTCTTGCAGAATAATGAAATTAACTTTTTGCTAAGGGAAATGGCAAACATCCTTCCATTAGGGTAAAATAGCTAAACATATTTTGCAGAGATGTTCAGGGAGATTAGGTAGCATAGCCAGCTGTGAAGTTGTACACGTGGCTAGCCAATCCTCACATCCTTTGCAGTCCAACCTTGAACTTTATCTAATTGTTTCTTACGCCCATTGTGAAAAAGGCAGATGTAACACTAGGTTCCTCATATGGGTCACCTAAATTTCATCTGCATATAGCATATCCTAGACAACAGCCCTAAACTTAAACTGTCTTGGCTTAATAAATCAGACAGTACAGACTTCAGTTTTAACATCCTTAGATTATTGTTGACATTTTCCACATCATTCTTTTGATTCTTTAACTAAAGATGTGTTAACTGATTAAGTAGGAAACTTAGTAATAACTAAGTTGATTCAAGTAAGATCCACTGATTCGTATAAGATCACCTCACACAACTGTCATTCAAGAAAAAGAATTTAGAAGGTATACAGGGGAGTAGGAGCACATTTATATATTTATTGAATTTTAAAATTTAAATCTCTTGTGATCCTCCAAATTAACTTTGTTAGAGCTACATATTAAATAAACAGCTATATCTGTGCAGTAGCCAATAATTGCTAAGAAAAGCAGTCCTTCCCAGCCTACTTACTTAAGAATCATCCATTTTTCCACAGGGTTCTTTGTATGTGTGGATTGATAGGAAAACTTTTCTAGTTCCTTAACCTTTCATTTTTTGGCAACCCCCTAAAATATATATTTATTCTGTCTGCAAGTCTTAAGACAGCTTTACCTGTGCCTGAAATTGGGTAGGAATTGATTTTCCTCTTGTAAATCATATACAACCAAACCTTTGAAGTCTGTAAAGATATTTCTGTGTTGACTGGGTGTAAGAACAGAATCAGCACTACATTCATGTCTACCACTGAAGTTTGGAAATGATCTCAATTTGGAGGGGGTGGAAGGGATAGACAGCATTATTCCAATTAAATGAGATGGCATTTACTGCAAAGTTATGATAGTGAGGTGAGTTTGTGACATCATATAAATCTCTGTATCAGTACAGTGGCAATATGATTTTATAGTAAAATGAAGTTTAGATTTAAAAAAAACCCGTTCTTATTCAGACAAGAATCCCTTCTTGGAATTATAATAGCAAAAACAAAACAAAAAATTCCAGGAGTTGAATAAGTGAATTTAATCACAGTTCAACATTACTTATATTCAGCAGCATTCCTACTGACTATATAAAGCCAAGTAACAATACTGTGAAGTTTGGATGTGCTCATGTCTTTGCATTCTGCTTTTTCATTTGAAGCCTCTTTCATCCAACTCTTTATCATCACAAATAAACTTAATAAACTCCATGGATACGATCACATTAAAGCTAAGTGCATTCTGCTCAATCTCTTTCCCAGTAATTTAAATAGGATAGTGATATATTGATCTTTTTCCCATTGGTTTCAATTTATTCTGGAGGTCAAGGAATGACACAATCTGTCCTTTCACACATGTAGTGAATAGAATTGATAATGCCAACAAATAAATGGGTGCAGGATGGGAAGAGAGTAAGAATGGCACCAAAAACATTAGGGATGCCTGATCTCTTTCATTTTTCCTGGGCTCACCAGATACAGCAGTAGCTTATGCTATTTGCCAGAAATATAAGTCTCGGCCTTCAACAGAAGGACAAAGAAACATTCAAGTGTTATTTATTTCAGAGCAAGTTAGTTTTGCTTGGAAGGAGATATCACAGGACAGATTTATGGCTGTGGTGGTGCAGTGATTAGAATACAGTATTGTAGGCTAACTCTCCCCACATCAGGAGTTCAATCCTGACCTGCTCAAAGTTGACTCAACCTTCCATCTTTCCAAGGGTGGGTAAATGAGGGTCCAGATTGTTCAGGGGAAATATTGTTAAATATGGGCCCAAATATTGTAAATGAGGGCCCAGATTGTTGGGGCTAACATTGTAAACCAGAGAGTACTGCAAATCACTATAAAGTGGTATATAAGTCTGTGCTCCTGCTATTGCATTTTAAATAAATATAAGTTAAAAATAACCAGACACAAAATATTTTTAATTTTAAATAGAGGTAGAAATCCACTGTTCTGTGCTAAATTTGTATTGACATATGACTTTTTAAACTTCTCAATAGCTGAAATTCTGTGGGCTGTTTACTACAATCAAACTAAAAAGGATACATAAAATGATAAATTCAAATCTCCAATATATACCCAATATAAATTCAAGAAATAAATAAATGTCCAACAAAATATAAAGATACCATACAAACTAGGAAGAAGCAAGGAGGTTGACTTATCTAAAACAATGTGAATTAAACTAAGATTAAAAAGCTTGGGAAAATGAAAGTCTGCTCCCCTGTGCCAAAATTAGGTCATGTGATCACCATTTGCATGCTTCACAGCCAGAATCTGACCAAAAGTCAGTGGATTGGTTGACAGTAAAATTACAAGTTGCAATCATGTGATGTGTTGCTTAACTGTCACATCATGGATAAAGCAATGGAGTTGCCGGTCCCAACTGTGATAATTAAATGAGTCCTTCCTTCCTTCTTTCCTTCCTTCCTTCCTTCCTTCCCACACCTACAAACATGCCTACAATCTCTTATCAATACTGATGTAATGGTTATATTGAGTTATATGCACAAAAATGATGAAGAACATCAATTCTAGAAAGACAGGGCAATTTCTTGTGAAGGAGTGATGTGACTTTAATTTTCCCATATATGTTGGCCAACTTTGCTTAGTTTTTCCCCGTTGGGGCTCTTCAGATGTGCCAGAAATGTGCTTTCATAATCTCAACCAGAGTGTTCAATGAGGAACAGTGATCCCTATTTGGGTAAGACTATCACCTTAGGGAAATCTAGTTTATTCATTGCCACATTATTTGAACCAGAGAAGATGAAAGCACAGAGTATCTGTAACCATGCCTTTTATCTAACTTCAAAATTAGTCCTTAATAGTTCTTTGTGTGTGTGTGTGTGTGGGTGGGTGTGTGGGTGTGCATGATTGCGGATTCAAAATACTGCTACCCAAAATCCTAAGTAAGTGATTTTTGATTTAACCTTCTTTTTAATTAAGGATTATGGGTTTGTTTGTTTTAGATAACAGAAGCTTAATTGCAATACTTATAACCATCCTGTGCCTTCTGGTGGCCAGTTTACTTGTGTACTTCAAGAGGAAGATCTTGATTAGAGTGTTCTTTATTAATAAGAAGACTACAATAGAGAAACTTAGGTATGGTATTTAACATTGCTCTTTTTTGAAACTGCAACCTCAGGAAAAACTACCCATTGTCTATTGCTGACCAATGTCTTCCAGAATTAATATTACCTATATTGAAATGTACTTGAATATAAGTTGGGTAATATAGAAATCAAATCACGTCTCAGGAACAGCAACCAGCCATTCAAATAGATTGAAACCAAACCATGACTCAGCAGTATCCAAACAAACAACATTAATTTACATCACACAGACAGTACTTAAAACCAAAGACCATGCCTTGGTAACAACAGCCAACCAATCAAACAGTCCAAAGTCAGATCATGACTCAGAAGTAGCCGAACAAACAACATCCACACTAATTTGCATTACATAAAAAGGTATTTAAGGGCCAGTGTTCTGACAGATGAGTGCAATTCAAAGCACACTGGCAGTGTCTCCTCGAATGGTGATGAAATGTTTGCAACCAAAGTGCTGAGCTCGGAACTCAGACCAATAGCTAATTCTGTGTTCTTTCATTAATATCATGTATTAATATTATTTCAGTTTATTCAGTTTATTCTGTGTGAATGTGTCATTTGTTCTTATTCATATATGAAATTGAACAAGTGTAGTGTGTGTCAAAGGTCAAAAGGGATGCTCTTAGTTCAAAACAGAAGCAACATATGAGGAGTTATTAGAGGAATTAAAAACACAGAAGATCCACTAAAGCAGGAATGGGTGGCCTGGAGCAACAGTATAAAAACGCATGTGGTGATCAAAACTCTTGGACACTTTTGACATGTTTTTTAAATTTGAATGCCTCTTCGCTTGTAGCTAATGCCTGGGAAGAGAAGAAAGAAAAAAATATGTCAGAAAAAGAAATGAAAGTTAACCTCACTCACTTTGCATTCTAGTTCCATCAACTATTTGCTTTAGCCCTCCTAGTCATTAGCATTTAACCCTTGAGCTCAGTATCGCTGCAGAATTCGGTCCCTCAACAGAATAAAATCTGGTTTCGCCAGTGAGGCATCATGTCTCTCATATTGGATTTCTTCTTTTTAAAAAATGTAAAGCATCATCTGAGGAAAGTAGTCTTAATGAGATTGGAGCTGGTGTGGAGTGGGGAATTAACTTTTTCCTTCCTTGTCCAGGAAAATTTCTCTTAAGAAGGAGATATATTTTATTAATTTGATTGATATCCTACCTTTGTATTCTACCAAGGTGATCATCAAGATACAAAATAAAACAAAACAATCAGCATAATTAAAGCATATAAATATTACACTCAGTATTTGTATTTGTCAGGGAGTTCGTACGCTTATTTTATATCTGAGCCAGTTGACAATCCATTACTGGGTGGGACTGGAGATGTTTCTTTTAATACCTAAAATGGATAAGATATTGAAGGGGTTATTTTTTCCTATTCATTCATCTCAGATAGTGAAGCTTTTAGTCTTACCTATGATGAAATAAATTACCTAACAAAGAGAAAGGCTTTTCAGTTGCTATTTCACAAAAAAGAATACCAAGTTTTAAAACCTTGAAAACCTTATGTAATATTTGAAATAAAATTGTGTTTACCCTCATTTGCTTACCTTTGTTACCTTTTGGCTGATATCATTGTTTATAATAGATAATTTAAGTGTAGTTGTTTTGTGTAATGTAGGTATATTAGAAAGATGAGCTGAAATACTGTATTGTGAACAAATTGTTTGGGTTTTTTTTCTTGCACTAAATCAAGACCACAGACAGCCCTTTGTGATGTTCTTGTTGTTTCTCATTTTGTTTTGTGGTAAGCAATTAAAAAGTGGAAGGCATTTGCCTGCTTGAAATATTGAAAGATTGGAAGTAGCCTTTTGTCTCTAGCCCATTGAATGAAGCACAATATCCATAGTGAAGGTCATTACTTCTTAAACACCAGCTTCATTAGAAGTATCCCTTGGGGGCTATAAAGCATCATTTCCACAGATTGCCAGAGCTAATTTAACAGACTAGTGGTTCTAAACAACAACAAAATCAATATTTTTATTCTTACAAGAGTAATGGATGGATTTTGCAGTCACTGTTACTAAAAAAATAAAATAAAGGAGTGTTATATCAAACTATAACCCTGATGTTATATTTTCCAAGCAGTAGCTATTTTTTTAATGAGTGTGTTTGCATTGCAGGTCTGTGAGTCAAACAAGGCCTTCCAGTTCATCTGAATCTAATCATGTTCATGCTGCAGCATCCATCAGTAAGAAACTAGCCAAACAGTCACAAAATTCAACCACACCCAAGGTGGGTTTTATATAAAGTTAAAGATTCCCTCGAGTCAACAGCTTCCAGTGTCCATATGGACTTATCTGTGTAGTTTCTTTATTATCAATAATTTGTCATTGCCTTCTTCCAGGATTTGAACAACCTTTGGACCTGTTAGCACCTATGTCTAAGGATATTTAATTGGATATCATTAAAAATGATTTTAATGTTTTTCTCAGTAGTTAGTATTTATAATATTTGTGTTATATGCCTTTTCCAACCTGCAGCACAAGTCAGAGAAACACAGTAATTACAAAACTGTCATCCCCCCAAAGAATTCAAAATTGCTATTGACAACACCCTACAGTACAGCCAAGTGCAAATATATCCAGAATTTCTATAAAAAAAGGAATTAACCTTGAAACTGCCAATCCTAATGATTGCAAGGTGGGATAAACAGAGCCTTCTAGTTAAACATGCTAATTAAATAAAAGAAATTAAACATCCATTTAATGGGGCAACAGAAAGAAAAACCTGCCCAGAGAACATAATAAGTCAAGAGGTTTGTAGGGAGGGGGATGTTAATAAATAAAGAGGTTTTTAGGTTGTTCCTATTGGTATTAGGAAGTTCATTACCATTGATGACAAACTGACAAAATGCCTATGACAATGTGACAATGGAATTACATAAAGGGCAAATGCACATAGTGATGCACATTTGATGACTTGTTCCTCCTCTCCTTTCTTTCCTCTCACCCTTATGAACCAGAAAACTTCAGCTATGAGCATTTCTTGTTTAAAACAGATTCCGGCTATTCTTAGGAGCCAATTAGAACCCCTCCTGAGCAATGAATTCTGAAAAAAAACCATAGGGTCCAGAATAGCCTGAATGTCATTGTTCTGTTTATCTAAGATCATGGAAAAACCCTGCCAAGATATTGCAATAATCTGTGCATGAAACAACTAAGATATAGAGCCTCTGTCAATAGAGCCTCTGTCAAATAAAGAAAGCAAAACACAAATTTGGTTAATGTTTGAAATCAACTCAACACAGCCAGATTGGAAAATGTATACTGGTTGCCATGCTCTAGACGAATGAAGATTTTAAGAGCTGAAACAAATAAATGTACTGGTTTCTGGATTGCAGCCAGTTCTCTTAGACAGAAATAATGCTTTTTAAACATCCAAGGATTAGTGTTTGAGTATGCTGTTAATTGGTTGTTAGTTGACTTCAGGAAAAATAAAGAGGGCATATTAAAAAGGAAGAGCCATTTAAACCAGCCCTGAAAGCAGTGAAATTTAACCATTAATTTGTATATCTGAGAAGAAGCATACTGGCACAATTCAGCCAAAATGATTTTAACATTTATTTCAGTGGGAAAGATAATTTTGTTCATAGCATTTACTTTTTCCCTGGGTTCTTCTCATCTGCTTTTCTTTAACTGCAATAAACTGAACTTTGAAATGCTTAGCTTTAGTTGTGCCATATGCAGTGTACTTAAACTGCAATTTATTTGCATATTGTTTTTATGATCTATAGAGAAACAACGTACAATTGCTCCAGTATCAGAAAAAGGATATTAGCTACTTTGTGAAGGCCCAGAATGTATCAAAATGGAGTCCACCAGAGAGGGTCCAGCCACATCTTTGTGAGCTTTCCAGTCAACAGTCTGTATTTGGAAAGGTGCTGCCCACCAAGCCCCCTCTGAAATTTGACCTGGTATGTTGTTTTCCTCCCACCTCCATTTCTACAGAACCTGCAAATTCCAGAGGGCCAAACTAAATTGAGATTTCTTTGAATGGAGAATAAATAGTCCTTTCTAATCTTTTATTTCTACCTGTCTTACCAAGAAAACCCTAAGCAGTTTCAATCTCGATTTCTTTGGGCATTTCTTTACTAGCTGATTTCATTCTGAATGGCTACAGTCAATGGAATTAATTCTAGTTCATCTAAATATTCCCAGTCACCCTCAGCATGTCTTCCTCCAGTGCCAGTGTTACAATATTTGTGACGTGCTGTCGAGTAGCTGTTTGAATGCTAGATTGTCTAGAATTCAACAATGACATAGCTGTCTTCCATCTTTGCTTCTTATGAGTCACGGTGGTGCAGTGGTTAGAATGCAGTGCTGCAGGCTACTTCTGCTGACTGCTGGCTGACTGCAATTTGGCAGTTCGAATCTCACCAGGCTCAA
>BHFT01072685.1:13212-24731 GCA_004320025.1 Laticauda laticaudata
GAAAAAAAAAAAAAAAAAGGAGTGGATGCTGCTGTAAAATGTGATGTTGCCAACCCCTGCTTGAGAAAGTCCAAGCTAATGTGGCAGCATTTTCTTTCAAGATAGGGAGAAAAAAATCTTCCACCTGTATGGTGGAAAGTTGAATTAACCAAGAAGCAAAGTGAAGTAACTCAGCTGAGATCATCTCTGTGTTATTTTATTAAGTTGGACAACTATGGAAAACTTCTGCCAGTCTGCCTCCAGCAGGCCATCTTGTCCATGTTTCCCATCTTAGGTCCTCTGTTTACTTCAAGCATTAAACTTGTGACTTTCCAGACCCACTGACATTTTGAAAATCTTTCTTTCGTCTCCTTGTTGTCATTATTGCCCATTACAGGTCCAGAGAAAGATGTATTTGTGTGGGGAGGGGGGTGATGGAGGGGGAGGGAGGAAGTGTATGTGTGTGTGTGGTGCGTGTGTGTGTGTGTGTGTGTGTGTGAGAGAGAGATTTGTTTCTTGAGGAGAGCCTCTTTCTCAGTATGGTAGAGCCCCATGAAGTTCTTTTTAAAGTAGCTTTTGAGATAGGAGCCCCAAAAAATAATAAAATCATTCTGACAACTTATTTCATTCCTGCAATATTTCACCTTATTTGATATACTGTCACCATAATTTTCTGTCTGAACTCTTGATACGTATGTATAAAATATATGGAAAAAAACTAGAGGAGAAAGGGAATGAAAAAGTTGATTAGGATTCAAAGGAAATAAAAAAAAGATAAGATCCACCATCTGATAAAGAAGGCAAATATATCTCCTTGTGTGGCTCCTTAAAACCAAAAAACCAAAAATGAACACCTGCCTAAGAGACCTATGTTGGCTTCCTATCGCACCCATATATAGAATAGAATAACTTTATTATCACTTTGAATGCACACTAATTGGCATACATTAAAATGAAATTTTAATACAGTAAATGTAATACAGCTCTCAAAGGGTCACCACCTCTATAGTAGCTAATTTGTGTGAACCCTTCAATAAAAGTAGCTAATGGCTGAGTGTGTTGCATTCACTGAATAAACCATGGTTAAGTTACTAGCCAACTAACACTCCTTCCTGCTTTTTCAAACATGCCTTTTACTCTAAAGCAGCACATTCCCGTGTAGTGCAGCAGACAGGGACAGCTCAACTCAGGGACTCAGCCCTGTGGAAAACTTCACCAGTCGATTTCCTTATATGAGCCTCACAGTGGTTAGAGTGCGGTACTGCAGGCTACTTCTGCCGATTGCCTTACGGACTCAAAGTTGTCTTTCATCCTTCCGAAGTGGGTAAAATGAGGACTCATACTCTTGGGGGCAATATAAAACCGCTTAGAGAGGGCTGTAAAAACACTGTGAAGTGGCATACAAGTCTCTTAAGCACTATGACTGTAAACAGTGGTGTAACTGACCATGAAGCAGACTAAGCACACGCTTAGGGCGCTAGGCCTAAAGGGGGCACCACAAAGTTGAGAACATGGCTTCGCTTGTACAGTATATACAAAGGAGAGGGGGGTTGGAAACACCAAGATTTGTCAGTGTTTAGGGCACCAGTGAGCCTTAATCCGCCATTGGCTGTGAAGGGATTCTCTTTCTGGGAAGCCTTTAAGGCGGGAAACCAAGCTGGGTGAAGCGAATGGAGCAACAGACAGAGGGACTCGGGAAGACCCGGATGTTCGCGTGCAGGAGGGAACTTGACGCGCCCGGCATATTCTGGGGAGAGCGCGCTCGTTGGGGCCACGCCCACCACAGAACTCTGGCACAGTGATTGACGGAGTGGTCCCCCGCCGCCACCCCACCCCCCACCCCCCTTCACGTAAAAGTCATCGCAGTTTTAAAACAATAAGTAAATAAAATCCTCCAGGGCTGGAATTAACGGGAGGATGACCATGACCTCTCCCGATCTCCTAATAGCCTGTTGTGGAAAGCTCTTCTGGGGATAAACACGTCCACCGGCGCGGCTGAAAATACCTTCACCCCACACACACACACACACACCCGTCGTCTCCCTTCCGCCATTTCCCGCCGGTCTCCCAGCTTGCTCATTTCCCTCAGGAACTTAGGTCAGGGTTAAATTTGGAAGAAGTGGGAGGCTTTCTCCGCCGGCCTTCCTCGCAGATCGATGCACCCAGGGAGGGAGTTTTGTCTGCTAAGAAAACAAGGGGTGCTGGGAGGGGGGGGGGCATGTTGAGCTACCAACCAACCAAACACGCCCCCCCCGCGCACCATAGGGGAAAAAAAAACCAAAAAAAACACGGTCTACTCTTATAAAAACCCGGGTCTCCTTTCCCCACCCCTCCCCTTCGCCTTTCCGGGGCTTGCAGAGGACACACTCTCTTAAAAGGTGCCTGCGGTTTGTGCAAGGCGGCCAAAATCAGCAAGGCTCTGGAGACAGAAGTTTATGTGTGTGTGTGTATAGCGTTGTGACAGCTTCCCTCCTTCCCCCACCTGCCCTTAGCCCAGCCTTGGTTAAAAACTGCATGAAATCACACCGCCTGTAAAATTAGCAGAAAGTTCAAAACCGCAGAGTTCATAAGAAGAAGAAAAAACACACACACACACACACACAAGATTTTTTTTTCCCATTAGCAACAGTTGACTCCCCCCCCCCCATCTTTTAACCAACCTGAATGAAGGATGGAAGGGTGGGAAACCTGTCCTCGCCCCCCTCCCAGCACCTCCTCGACCCCCCACCCCCCACTCCCCAATGCTAAAAACCCTCCAGGCACCTTTCAGCAGCAACGGATCCTCACTAGTGATTTATTTGTTTCCTCGCTGCGGTTTCCAAACTCATCCAACCAGAAAGAAGCAAAAATAAGCATGTCCACGTTCCGTGGCAGGCAGGAAGCCAACAGGTAGAGCCTGTGCCTCCCTGCAACTCCTTAAGCCAAGGTCATCCAAGGATTGGATCATCCAGTTTGTGCTTAATTCTGGTTTTAACTACACAACCCATCGGGCCACTTTGAGACAATCACTGTCTCTTACCCCAATCCGTTTTACAGGAGAACTTGGAGGCCTATAATATTAAGCATGATACTACCTTGAGCACTTGGGCAAAGGGTGAGATTAGAGTGCAGTGGAACTGGCGCTTGGAAAATTCTTGGCTGGGAGCAGTTGTCTTGGTCCAAGCAATTATATTGGTAGATAAATAACTAGATTTAGGTTTAATCTACATGAAAATGGAGCAGAGAACTATTGATCTTCTGTCGCTAGATCTACCTGAAAATTTCAGGATTTAAACATGACAGGTTCTGTGTGCAAAATATATGACACGCTACAAGTTATGGTACCACGCTACACCGTGGGCTTTTTTTTGGTTCCCACTGCTTGTGCTATCCATCCATCCCGTGGTGGGATTCAAAAATTTTTTACAACCAGTTACTACCAGGTGTGGCTTGGTGGGCATAGCAGGGGAAGGATATTGCAAAATCTCCATTCCCACCCCACTCAAGGGGGAAGGTAGTTGCAAAATACCCATTCCCTCCAAACTACTCAGAATTCCCGCTACCGCTTCTCCAGAACTGGTCAGAACCTGCTGAATACCCACCTCTGCATCCATCCATCCCATGAGTCAGTGTAAAAGTACCCTCGGTATGACATTTCCATTCTCCATGACCAATCCTATCCTTAACTCATGAAGTCATCTCTCAAATAATGTGACTTCATAGTATCATACTTCCTTTCATAAATGTATCATGGCTGATGATGATCATGATATACATATTTTGAAAGGACCCTGGCTTGTAATGGATTCTTAGGTTCTGTTCCCAGGCCTTCTGATTTCCATGTAAAGCAGGGATGTCCAGCCTTGGCAACTTTAAAACCTATTCCCAGAATCCCCCAGCCAGCTATCCCAGTTGGAGAATTCTGGGAGTTGAAGTTCAAAAATCTTAAAGTTACCAATGTTGGACACCCCCTGCTCTCAACAAATTTGACTCGTTTTGAGGCCACCCTCAGATGCAGTCAGCATAAGGGAGAAAATGCAAGTAGTCCTTGAGTTAAAATAGTTCATTTGGTGACTGTTCAAAGTTACAGTGAAAAAAGTGACTTATGACCATTTTTCATACTGAACGACCGTGGCAGCGTCCCCATGGTCATATGATCAAAATTCAGATGCTTGGCAAGTGGTTCAAATTTATGATGGTAGCAGTGTTCTGGGGTCACGTGATGGACTTTTGTGGCCTTTTGACAGGCAAAGTCAATGAGGAATCTGGATTCATTTTACAAATGTTACTAACTTAACAAATGCAACGATTCAGTTAATAACTGCGGAAAGAAAAGTCATAAAATGGGGCAAACTCACTTGAAAAATTTCTCACTTAGCAACATAAATTTTGGGCTCAAGTGGTCGTAACTCAAGGACTATCCGTATTGATTTGTCAATACAGAAACATGGCGCCTGTCTGATCTGGGTTGGGGATGAGATGAAGGGGACATTGTCGGAAAAGGAGGGTGTAAGGGCATGTTTGTGCCATAAATATATTGAGGACAATGGAAAATATTAATCCTTCACTGTTAGCCATGCCACAAAACACTGACTTGCAGGTTTATAATAACCACTGTAATGTTAAAAGCATTAGAGTTCTGTCCCCAGAAGGTGGCAGAGTCCAAGCAAATTGTTCACACCAATATTTTGCTACCTCTAAATTTGCTGACAGGGAGGGGGGAATAATAGGGAGTGATAACAGGAAAGATTTGCCCATGAAGTGCCTTCCAGATATATTGGGCTACAACAGCCCTTATCTTGCTGATGGAGTGACCACAACAATCAAGGCCTGACAGGAATTGTAATTTGCCACATCCAGAAGGCACCAGGATTGGCAAATGATGTAGTGGGATATCATAAATATTTTTCCTCAGGAATTTTGTGCCAGAGCTCACCCCATGAAGTGGAAATGTGTGCATCTTCCTGTGGATTGTTGGTTGAGCATTATGAATATTTGTTTTTTTCTTTTTAAAAAAAAAAGACTTTAGCGATAGAATTCTGAAATAGGATAGAAAATATTCCAGTGAGCACCAGCATGTCCATAGAGCCTTCCTCTGGTGCTCCCTGACCTATCTTTGTTTAAAAAACAAAAACAAGTCCTTTAAATTTAAATGACAAGTAGAGTTCTCAAGGGAGAAAAAAAACTGGTGAGTTGCCTCAGGCTATTGTTCTGAGTGGAAGTGTGGACTCTGTTGCATAAATGAAAGACACAAACATAAACCTGGGTTTGAGGTAACTTCCTGGAGGGCAGGATCAAGCCTTTAAGAAGCCACAGCCAATCTTCCCAGTGGCAGCTATTTTCATTTTAATTACATCTACATGTAATTGCTTATCTTTTTTTTTTCTTCCAAAAGTTGATAGAAAAATTACTTTGTCTGAATGACCTTTAAGAAAAAAAAAAACAAAAGACACATACGATTCCATATACTAAAAAAAATCAGAGGATCAGGGAGCAAGTTATACTTTAGCAAACTGAGAACATATTTTATACTCAACAAACAACAACAAAAGAAGATGCCTGAGGTTTTCTATACATCCGGCTAACCATTGATTGATGTTTCACATTTTAGATGACAAAATCTTTGTCTCAGTTCACTGTAGAGATAGCCAAAGTTCATTTAGTTTCCAAATTGTGCGTTTTCTTTTCCCCCTGACACAAATTTTGATGTACAAATTATCTGGGGCACCCAATTCACAATCTTGGTGGTTACAAAGTCAGATGGCAACGGATGAGCTTCTGTTGGATTGGCTGAGAGGCTGCATGCAGATATGCCTTTTTCCTGGACACTAATCCCTGTCCTCCATGGCCTACTTTTCACAGAAGCACAGAGGCGTCTTGGGTAAAGAGTAGGAAGGTCCAAGTTGATCCCTTGTGATGAAGTTCCATGCAGAAAACCCAACCAAACCTGGGGGTGGGTGGGTTTCACAACCCTAAGTTCTCTATCTGTAATAAATTTGTTTTCATCTTGTGTTGTACGGGTCACCCTCAGGAAGTGACGGGAGCTGAATGCCAACTAAAAAGACACTCCTTTGGTCTTTTTAGCTGCCAGAAAAAGGGAGTGGGGAGAAAACAAGGCATTCTTGAAATGCCTAGATATCAACTCAGCAGCCCAAAATTGTCAAAGTGGCTATTGGAGATCATAATGGATGACTCTTGGAGACTGATGTGTCCTATTTGAGAAGTCACATACAGGGAGCGGGAGGAAAGACCAGGGTCAAGGGCAGGGGTGGGTTTCTACCGGTTCTGTCCACCTCTGTGGAACCGGTAGCTCTGAAGAGCAGCAGACATAGAACCGGTTCTACGTCTGCTGATGTTTTTGCCCACCCACCCTCCTGGGCTCTTACTTGATCTTTATTTCCTGATTTTTCAACTTCAGCTGCTGAACGAGGCACAGCTGCAGTTAAAAAAGCAGGAAAAGAGGGCTGTTTCAAAGGCTGCTTCTCTGCACGCAGCATGCTGATGACAATTTACAGGCGGGCGCTCGCAGAATGCAGGGAAGCACTTCATAAATCGCCAAACCGATAGTTAAAACTATCGGTTTTACAAAATGTATCCCACCCCTGGTCAAGAGGGAAATGTATGATGTGATTTAGTACCGTCTGCACCCAGCAATGCACCAACATGGCAAGTTCTAACAAACCAATTTATTTTTTCTGAGATGCAGCTGGAGATTTTTGCTTCGAATGAGGGAGATTTGTTAGAGTCTTGATACTCAACTTATGACCAAAATTGAGCCCAAAATTTCCAGTGCTTAGCCAGGCAGTTGTTAAGTGAGTTTTGCCCCATTTTATGACCTTTCTCACCACTGCTGTTAAGTGAATCACTCCAGTTTATTCAGTTGGTAACATGGCTGTTAAGTGAATCTGTCTTCCCCATTGACTTTGCTTGTCAGAAGGTCACAAAATGGGATCACATGACTCCTGGGACTCCGCAACCATCATAAATACGTACTGGTTGCCAAGTGTCTGAATTTTGATCACGTGACCACAGGTAAGCTGCAACGGTCGTAAGTGTGAGAAATGGTCATACGTCACTTTTTTCAGTGCTGTTGAAACAGCCACTAATGGCTGTAAAACAAATAAGTTTTACAACCATTAGTAAGTTACCTCAACCTGTAAGGTAGCCCTCAAAGTACAGTCACAATTGAGCCCCCAATTTATGTTGTTAAATGAGAAATTGGTTAAGTTACTTTTCTGGCCACATTAATTGAATCACTGCAAGTGTTAAATTAATAACACGGTTGTTAAGTGAATCTGGCTTCCCCATTGATTTTGCTTGCCTGAAGATTGCAAGAAGTGATCGCCTGACTCCAAGACTGTCATAAATATGAACCAGTTGTCATGTATCTGAACGTAAATCCCATGAATATGGGGATGCTGCAGCGGTCATGAATTTGAAAAATGGTCACAAGTCACTTTTTTCAGTGCCATTGTAACTTCAAACATTTACTAAGAGAACTGTTGTAAGTTGAGGACTAACTGTACACAAAACACAAAGATCTGTAACAGATAACAGATAATCAGAGTTGGAGGGGACCTTATTGGTCATCTAGTCCAACCCCCCTACAGCATTTCTGACAAATGGCAGTTCAATCTCTTCTTGAAGGTCTCAAGTGATGGTGCTTCCACAACTTCCGAGGGCAACTTCTGTTCCATTGGTTGATTGTTCTCACTGTCAGAAAGTTTCTCCTTATTTCCAGGTTGAATCTCCCCTTGTTCAGTTTCCAGCCATTGTTCCTTGTCTGGCCTACAGGTGCGTTAGAAAATAGATTGAACCCCTTCCTCTCTGTGGCAGCCCCTCATGTATTGGAAAACTGCTATCATGTCTCCCCTGGTCTTTCTCTTCACTAGACTCTCCTAGCCTAGATGTGCTTTACAAATGCCATTCAGAAATCCTGTGGGCTCCTAATACACAATTCAAATGCATTTTTTACTTATACAAAATTTCTTGCTCAGTAACATAGTTAAAAAGATAGTACAAGCTTGAAGTACATAATACATAGTTAAATGATAGTAAGTACTCCTCGGCTTATGACCATTTAGCAACTGCTCAAAGTTAATGCCGGAGCTGGGAAAAGCAACTTATGAGCAGTCCTCGCTCTTACAATCATTGTAGTATCCCCATGGTCATATGATCACCATTTGCAACCTTCCCAGATAGCTTCCAAGAAAATCAGTGGAGGAAGTGTATGTAACAAATGACCATTTGTTTAACAACCATGGCATAATAGGTTATAAAATTGGGCATGATTCATTTAATGACTGGCTTGCTTGGAAATATCAATTTTGGTCCCAGCTGTAGTTGTAAGTTGAGGACTACCGGTAATCTAGAGGAAGCTTGAAGATGTATGGACTAAAATTCCCAGAATTCCTCAGCCAGAATGCTAGGGAACACTAAGCTAGGATCAACCCATGGCAGTTTGCTATGTCTATTTTGTACTTCATAACTTGTTGAAATTTTGATCTATGCATTTTAACTGGGGTTGACAAGATTAAAAAAAAGGCAATTATAAATAAAATTATGAAGAGAACTACTAGGTTACAGCTTTTGAAGCTTGTTCTGGACAAAAAGGCACATGAGGGTCGTGTATAAAGTTCTATTTCCCTTCTCTCCTGTCACACTGGAAGCTTAGTGCAGGGAAACTGAATAATAGGGACTCGAGACAAAAGGAATTTCTTTCCCCCAAAGTGTGTTACAATGCAGAATTTTCTGTGGCAAAAGTTTGAAGTGGCTATCAATTTATGCAGTTTAAATGAAGAATTAGCCAAATGATGAACTTAATGGTTGGTAATGACCATAATGATTATATACTGTATATTAGGGCAGTGCACTATTTTAGATCAGTGTCTCTCCACCTGGCAACTTTTAAGATTTGTGCACTTCTTTCCCAAGAATTCTCCAGCCATCATCACTATCAGTCAACAAATCAGTGTTTTAAATATTGTACCTTGCCAGAATCTCAGATCCTTGTGGTTTTGCTGAGACAAATCTGGGATTTCTTCTTATGGAGTTAGTTTGTTGAAGACAGAACAAGTCCATAATCTAGTTTTCTAAGAATAGACAAAACCCATAGGTTTATTGTGACAATGCTAGAAATAAGAGTGTTTGTGGATACAAAGAAATCTAGAATAATTAGATGTCAGAGAGAGAAGACTAAATGTTATTAGGATTTAGAATAGTGGCTACACATCAGGTCTTTGGATAATATTCGTAGCCAATTACATCTCTGGAGCACATTATTAATGTTTCTAGATTACGTGGAAATAGAGCAGAGATATTGTCTCCTTCTTCAATCAGCAAATTATCATTAAAAATATATTCAAAACAAGACCCAACTCACATGACCCCGGAACACTGCAGCCATCATAAATACATGCCAGTTGCCAAGCCTCTGAATTTTAATCCCATGACCACAGAGATGCTGCAATGGTTGTAAGTGTGAAAAATGGTCAGTGCCATTGTAATTCCAAATGGTCGCTAAATGAATGGTTGTAAGTCAAGCACTCCTTGTATTCACCATAGTTGTTCCTATCATGATATTCCTTCATTTCTGTGAAGATGTAACCCGTGAGGCTCAGTCATAAGAATGCCATCCCTCCTTTCCCAAACTTGTTAATTTTTACCAAATGCGATTGTAGGAAAATACAATTTAGAGTAGAAAAGTTCAAGGTGAGCAAGTTTTTTATTCCTGTTTTCTGCTGGTGCTCAGTGGTGCCTTTTGGTGACCAGAAATAAAAATACAGCCTTTCCTCTGGTGGATGAAAAGTAGTGGGGGAATGTGAAGAAGGAGGAAGAGCAGGAAGGGGAGATTGGAGAAAATGGCTCAAAGACGGTATCATGCTGTTTCTCACACTTTGGTTTATTTCTGGTCCAGATTGCAACTTAAAACTGAAATCAGATAGGATCGCATATAGTGTGACCCTGACAGGTTCATGCAGAGAAAACAACTTCAGTTTCCTATTCGTAGCACCTGGGCAATATGTCCGTTGCTGCAAGATCATTACACTTCACTGTTCAATGTATTTTATGGCCAACTTTCAACTGAATTTCTCATGCCAGGGACTGAAGAGCTTTGCTTGTGCAAAAACCTGCAGCTGGCACCACCAACGACAGAGATACAGATCCTTTCTTGAGAAGCTCAGCTGCCCAAACCCAGGTGCCGAGAGTCACAGCTGCTTATAGTTGGATTCCCACCGGGGGAAAATAAAGCAGATGCAATCTACAAAGAAAAGTGAGCGACAGGGTGTGTTATATGTGTAAATATATGTGCACATGGCCTTGGTTTTACAAACTGCATTTTACTTATGAAGACCGAGTGCAATGTTCATCCCGCAGTCCAGGGAAATATCTTTTGTTGGAGAGATGAAGCTTAGATTCCTGGAGGCTGCTAAAAATAGTATGCCAAGGAAAAACTGAAAGTTGGAGAGGCTCAAAAGGCTGTTTAAGAATTTCCTGGAGACCATCTATTTATGTGGACAAATCTATTTCTTCTCCTGCAATTTTCAGCTAACAGGGTTTCATTGTTTAGCATACTAAAATACGGTTGTGGCTTTTTAAACTTGAAGCAATCAAAAATGCAGTTTAAAAGTTGAATTCACACACTGCACAAAGCTCTGCTTTTTAACTTATGGCTCACTGAATTTATTGCAAAGAATCATATAATGTTAGATATTTACTAAGATATTTTAAAAGTGATATAACTCTTAAGATGCAGGCTACTCGAAACCTCCATGCACCTTCCATTTCTCTTATAATTTTCCAGAATGTGTGGAATTAATATTCTCAGACTCTGGTTGATGGTTTCTAAGGGAAAACTGGACGATTTAAGAAATTCATGTGTAAAATAGTATTTGACCTTAAAACTTGCAGATACCTATTTAAGAAGCTGAAAAACATGATACTCACTGTTTTGGCAATATCATATGACTGGCTGTGCTCTTTGTGAACCATCAAGCATAGCATAAAGTCTTTATGTGAATCTTGGACTGAAAAAAAGGTATTTATTTATAGATGGGAGATAATTTTGGTCAAAAAAGTGACCAGGGCTCCATATCATATATCATATCAAATCTTTATTATGGTCATAGACCAGCATTAGGGGTGCATAAATCATACATAAAAATAAGCACATGAAAAAAAGAAGAAGATAGAACAGTTATATAAATTAAAAACTAAACCTATATATAAAAAGAAGAATCTAAAAGAAGGGGTAAGGGAACATGTGGAAGGCTATATGAAGTTACAAAGTACTGCAATATAACAAACTAGGTGCTTGTGAAATCTAGTTTATAGTATTGGATTTTGTGCACAGCTCCATAGCTCCATAACATTTGTTCAAATTTCACCTTGCTTAATCTCTATATTCTTATATTGTTTAGTTTAAGGGACAGAATATTTGGGGGGTTGTGGCTCCACTTGGGAATACTGTACATGGGTAGAACTATCACAAGGAGAAACTACCTGCATAGCTTTGGATATTGCTAGTTATAGAGCAGAGACAATTTGATGCAGTGGTTAAG
>BHFT01072694.1:9561-25534 GCA_004320025.1 Laticauda laticaudata
TGGGGGGGGGGGTGTCAGCCCTAAATCACAGCTGTGCATTAATTTACTACCGGGTTATTCATAATATTCTTCTGCCTTGATCGTGTTTGATCGAAGACGAGAGTTAAAACAAGAAGGAGGAAGGCCAGGATCGATCGATTGATCCAAAGCGGAGGATTTTGAACGTGAACTAGGTTCAGGGTCTTTTCCAACCACTTACAGGAGGAAGGGGAATGCTTGAATGGAAAAGATCGCCCATCATGCCACTCAAGCCGGGATCCAAAGGGAGGTAAACTTAGTGCCAGGCGCCTCAAGTACCTTGCCCACCAGCCGGGGAAGCAGCAGCAGCACCAGAACGCAGTCGTGGTCCCCGCCGTGCCGCAGAAAGCTGTCAGGCAGGAAGGAAGTGAGTAGGGAGACATGCCGGTTGGCCTGTTGCACTTCCATCTGGCGCAGCTCCATTTCGATGGCCTGCAAGGCAAGAGTGCTCTGATGGGGCTCAGCCTGGGGGATCCCCATCAGCCCTGGGGATGGCCAGGACGGCTGTGCCCAGGAGAGGATCCCTGGCCCCCAGGGGAATGCCTTTGAGTGGCCTCTCCATTCAAATGCCCCACGTAGGCTTGGGCCTGCCTGCTTGGGCTCCTTGGCCTCACCCCCTCATTTAAAATGGGCTTTTCCTCACAGCAGATCCAGGTAAAGAAATGCCCCACCAGGTGAGCGGAAGGGCCGGGGGGCCGTGAGGCAGGAGAGGGATGGGGAAGGGGACCAGAGCTCAAGGCCAGGAGCTGAACAGGGGCCGCCTCGGCTCAAGACTTTATGGATCTGGGTATCTGAGCAGAAAGGGAAAGGAAGCAATGGAGGCCTTGACAGAAAGAACGTCGAAGGAAAGGAGGCAGGACTGGAACTATCGTGGAGACTCACAGCCTGCATTAGGAAACGTTACTGGGGAGAAGTGGGGGGCTGAGGGGCCCTCTGAGCTGTGGGCGCTGCTTGCAGGCGCTTCATGTCCCAACTGCCTCACACCTTCAGTGCAGGGGAATGTGAGGTTTGCAGGGCAGCTATTCGCACTGATAACCTGACCTAGGCGGGCAGGGAAACATCAGCAAGCAGGCCAAAAGCTCAGGGGACATGAGAGAGTTCAGCCCTGAGCTGCGGAGATTCTCTTTGGAGAACTGGACAAAGAGAAAGGTGGAAGTTGTTTTGACCAGAGCCGAAGGAACTCTGAGGCCCATCAGGGTCACAGGTCAAGCCTGGAGCATGTTTTGGGGTGCCTCAGTCCCCCCCCCCATTGAACAGTTATAAAGGAATCTTTCTGGCCCCTCCCGCCTGGCGACTGCTATGTGAGCTGCCAGGAACAAGAGGGCAGCCACTGAGACTGAGGCCGTCCTACCTTGGCGTGAGCTTTTGTCTCGGCAAATTTAATCTTGAAATCGAACATTTCGGGCGGCGGCTGCTGTTGCCTCTCCACAGAGGCCTCTTGCTGGCTCATCAGGTCTCGGTTAACGTCCTGCAGAGCGGAAAGGCAGCATCAGCAAAGCGGGCCAGGGCAGAGACCCTCAGACTGTCCCAGACAAAGGGCTGTTCCCCCTTGGCTAGGAGACCCCTGATGGGGTGGGCTTAAAGCTGGCGTTCTGTGTGCTGTACCCTCAACCTCCCTTATTTGGGCCATGTCAAAACGGGGGGCAGCTGATGGGCAGAAACCAACCCTGGATCCGGGCACCTCTTCCCAGGTGCTCTCTCCCTCCAGACCACCCCGGCTTGCCCGCCTCTGCAGCCGCTGGTACCTGCAGGTGGGCTGTCAGCTCTCGGTATTTCTTGATGGTCTGCTGGTAGTCGGCCACCGTCTCCTGCGCTGCCTCCACCCGCTTCTCCGACTCGCGGACTCGAGCCGTGGCCATGTCCAGCTGCTCACGCAGCTCCAGCTCCGTCTCCCGGGCGTTCTCCTGGAGCTCGTCATTCATCTCGTTCATGGCTTCCTAAGGTGGGGGGGGGGGGGANGGGGGGGGGGGGGGAAGGGCCGCCAAAGAGCAGATAGCGAGGACGTCCCAAGCAAGACCCCCACCCCTTTCGCAAGGGAGACCAAATGTGGCATGCTCTCTCTGGCACCCAAGCCCATTGGCTCTCCCTCAAGCCAGGCTCCACCCTGCTTGCTCTCACCAGATCGCCCACTGTCTCGCGGAGCTCGCGGACCTTCTCCTCCAGATCAAGGTTCCTCTCGGTCAGCGTCTCCACCATCTCCTCAGCCCCCAGGGCAGCATCCACCTGGAATGGGAAGGAGGGTTAGGGGGGCGCGGGAGAACAACCGCTGTCTCTGGAGCACCAAGGGAGCTGATGCCCCTGGCCGACTTGCCTGCTCCTTCAGTTCATCGATGGTCCCCTCGGTCTGCTTCAGCTCCTCCTGCAGCTTGTCCTTCTGCTGACGCAGGGCCTCCAGCTCCGTGTTCTTCTTCTCCATGTGCTTCTGGAGCTTCACGTGCTCCTGCTTCTCCGAGGCAGACAGGTCCCGCATCCTTTCAGGGCACAAAGGGGCTGGAATCACACCCCAGGCCAGAGAGGGAAGCAGCCTCTGCCTCCCCTGAAGCCAAAGGAGGGGGGAGCTGCTACTTGCCCTGGCACCTGGGCATCCTACCCGGCCCCCTCCACCCAGACAGCGTCTCTGCGACCCCCTCCTGCTGTCCTTGCCAACGGCTGGTGAGCCTACCTCACAAGGGCCTCCTTCAGGCGGCCGTTCTGCTCCTCAAGCTGCTTGACATGGTAACTGGAGGCAGCTCCTTCAGAACCTGCAGAATTGAAAACCACACACACACAGGGTTCACAGAGAATGTACAAAGTGGTGGATGAAACAAAAATGTATCCCTGTCTGTCTGTCTGTCCACCTATTTAAATTTCAGAGTCTGGATCGTTTGGTGTCCGCCGTTACTCTTTCTCCAGCTCTGGAATACACCTTCTCTAGGGTCATGTGAGGCAGAATCCATAGATTTGTGCAAAACGTTTATGATTTTGGAATTTTCTTTTGAATCCTTTGGTCTTTTCATCAAATTTCTCTCCTCCCGTGACCCCAGGCCACGGCAGCTGCCCTCATTGCCAAGACTATTCTAGGTGCTTCCAGATGGCCCACAAGGGGGAGAAGGGGGGAGAAGCTCCCCCTGAAAACACCCCATTTGGGGAAAGGAGCTCCTGGAGGCAAAGCAGGGACCGTTTCTGAGGCTGCAGCCCAGAGGTCAGGCGGCGGCTCTGCCCTCAAGGCCCTTGCCATTCAAGTCCCCACACAGTCTGCCTGTCGGGGCGGGGGGGGGGANCGGGGGGGGGGGGGGGAAGGGGCTCACCCTTCTCTTCGATCTCATGCTTCAAGATCTCCAGGTCCATGGTGAGATCCTCCACCTTCTCCTTCAATGAATCCACCTCCTGCTGCAGGGACTCCGCCCGCTCCTCGGCCATCTCTTTGTCCAGGGTCGCCATCTCGATGGCGTCGGCCGTGTCGGCCATCTCCTCCATGTAGCGCTCTTTGGCCTCCAGGGCCTCTTTGGCTTCCTGCAAGGGCCGGGAGGAAGCAGCCGGGGCTTGCAATGTGGTTGATACCCTGGGACCCGATCCCCGACTGGCAGCTATCAATCAGGTCGATGTGGGAAGGGAGGGCTGCCAAGCAAAAGGACAGCCGGCCAGCGCATCCCAAGGCAGCTCTGTTAAAGGGAAAGTCTGGGGTCTCCCTGCCTGCCTCCCCTCCAGAAGCTGAACAGCCCACCTTCTTGGCCTCCTTCAGGCGCTTCTGGAGCTCCGCCTGCTGCTCCTGCATTTTGCTCTTCCACTCCTGGACCTGCTCCAGCTGGATCTTGTACTTCTCCAGCTCCTTCAGCTTGGCCTTGTCTTCGTTCCGCTTCATCTTGAGGGTCTCCAGCTTCTCTTCCAGGTCTCGCACCTGCCCTCGCAGAGACTCCTCCTCCTGCCGGGCAGAGGGAGGGGCCCTCTGAATCACCCTGGCCTCCCTTAGGAGGAAGGGCTCCCACCACCCCCTNACATTTTCCCCCCCCCCCGGTTCCTCCCGGCAGCTCCAGATCATCCATTCTTGTCCAATTCCTGGTTCAAGTGAGGGGTGGGATTTTTTCTCAAATGAAACAAATGCCACAAGGAAATGAAAAGCATTAATTTCAGCAAGGCCTCCCCAAGTTTTTTTTGGGGGGGGAGGGGGAATGCCATCTTGCCCCCTGAACTGCCATCCTGGCATGGTTGGTCACATGATCAGTGGGCCCACCAAATTGTGCAACCACCGTTAGTCACCAAGTGACACTTGATTCTTTTTCACAGCAAACCTACCACTGTCCTTCCTGGCTGTTGGTTGTGCTTAATGCAGGGGTCCCCAAACTTGGCCACTTTTAAGACTTGTGGAATTCAACAACCCAGAATTCCTCACACAGCATGGGTCCCATAAGTCCACAAATCTTAAAGTGGCCAAGTTTGGAGACCTCTGGCTTAATGCTTATTTTGGCGTGGATTCTGTACTTCCAGGGTGGGGGAGGCAAAGAGCTGAACTGAGCTGGAAAGCAAATGGATAGCAAAAGGCCTGCTCACAGAAGCCAGACTCTGCCTCTGAGGAAGGAAGGGAGCTTAAGGAACGAAGGGCGGCCCAGGCAGCCTTTCTACTTGCAGATCCCTCAGAGGTGCCAATGCTGGGCTTTGGGGATTCTGTGGGAAGGTCCTAACCTGACTGGGGGAGCCTTGGATTTCACTGCAAGATAGTCTGCAAGAAAAGGCCACAGAGGCCGCAATTCCGTGGGAAGAGACCCTCTTCCTTCCACTCTTTGGCCACAGAGAAGACATGGTGGGTCTCTTGAGGCTGCTACCTGTGGCCTGGCTTGGCTTGACCTTAGGAAAGAGGGCTGTGTTCCCACAATGCTGAGCCCCAGTTCAGGCCCTTGGCCTCGGCTGCCCCCCTTGCAAGCGCCTGGCTCCAGAGGAGTCTGGTGGGGGCGGGCAGGAAGCAGCCCTTCCGCATCCAGGATCTCACCAGCAATACCCAACATCTGCATCCAGGGCACCTGGAGGTTGCAGCCCGTCCCAGGTTCCCAAGATGCCTGTTGCTAATGTACAACCAGACGGACACACACACTCCTCCCCCATCCCCACCTCACCTTTGTTGGAGACAGGATTGCTGGAGGAGCCACTGGGGATGCCAGAGCCGGGACGGGCACTATGGGGGCAGCCAAAGGGGTCTGTGCCGGGGTGCTTGGTTCGCTGCTGCTCATTTCCCCGGCCGAGGCTGAGGCCGAGCCAGAGAGCCCTGCCGTGCTGCTGGATGTGGCCGAACTGCCGGTTCGGGTGGGCTGCAAGGCAGAGGAAGAGTGAGAGAAGAGCATTTTCACCAGAAGAGATCTTGCCAGGCCTGACATCTGCCTCAGCCTTTGTAAGCGGCACCATGTAGATGCACAACCACTCACGGCTTCTGGAAGAAATGCCAAGGAAGTGAGGAGTCCAGCTATCTGCAAAAGCCAAAACTTTTAAATTTTACAGCTGGCCACCCAAAAGGAGGCAGAATAGCCTGCAGAAAGACCTGTGTGGCCACCAGGGGAGTGGGGGGAGCTGGCAAAATGCCTACGATTTCCAAAGATGGCTCCTCTCCCCCTCTTCAAAGCACCATCACGCCCAGACTGACAGGGATGTTTTGGGGGGCTGGAGGGTCACACTTCGCACTTTGAGGCATCTCCCTCTTCCATAGTTTTTCATGGGGCAGGGGCAAAATCCACCAAGGTGGGCTTAAACTGAGCCTTCAGGTTGGTCCTTCTGCTCAGAACTCTCATCTCCTCAGACCCCAGCGTCCATCCACCCACCCCCCACCTATCAATTCTGGTATAGCAGGAGAAAATTATAAAATATAGGGAGAGTAATCATATCAGCTGTATTATATAAGAGCATGAACCCTAAATCAAAGGTCCCTTCTGTGTCTTTACTAATGGCTTGGAAGAAAAGGTGGAAGGAATACTTATCAAATTTGCAGATGACAAACTGGGTGGGGCAGTTTAACACCAAAAAGAGAATAACATTTAAAATTGCTCTTCAAGGTTATAAAAATAGACTGAATACAATGGAAAGAAACCGAGAATGCAGTCATTTCGCCGAGAAAAAAGGATCCAAAGCCCAGGAGAAGGGGAAGAACAGCTGGACCGCAAATAGTCCTGGGGAGGGGGGGGGAAAGGCAGAGCAAGGACCGCTGCCTGCAAATTGGGATTATGAGGCCACAGGATTGTGGGGGGGGAGGGAAGGCAAACACAATTTTAGGCTGTCTTTTCCAAACTGGAGGAGTTAAATCTTTCCAACTTTATTTACTTTGCTCAGACCCCACCTCAAGTGCCAGCTCCAGATCGGGGCCTCACCCTGCACATATAGAGAAAGCGGAAGAGGGCAGAAACCAGATCCTAGAAAGAGGTTCTGGGCATGTTTGGCCCTGAGAAAAGACGGCAGGCTGAGGCGGGATGTGATAGGACTCCTGGGAGAAGAGGAGGGGAGGAGGCCCTAAAGGAGGAGGCAAGTCTTCCTTCACAGACCCCACTGGGAGGTTAGGACACAACCTGGACTGCAATTCCTCTGGAGATGCTGGGCCCTTGTCCCCAAGGAGGGAGGAGTGCAGCAGAAATAGCTAATTCCTGCAACAAGCAAGTGGGCACTGGCCTGGCCAACTGCCTGATGCGGAGGCAATTTATTTTCCTCCCTTTCCCCCAAACAGATCCAATTTCCCTCTAGAACAGGGGTCCTCAAACTTGGCAACTTGTGGACTCAGCCAGCATAGCTGCCTGAGGAATTCTAGGAGTTGAAGTCCACAAGTCTTAAAGTTGCCAAGTTTGGAGACCTCTGCCCTGGAAAGCTGCCTCACCTCCACTGCAGAGAAAAGACCTTCTGACCCAGAGATGCTTCCCAGGATGCCATCAGAGGAAAGAGTCAGGATCCCACCCACCCCTCCGTGCCCATCGGACAGAGAAAGAAACTGAGGAAAGGCCCACCCTCGGGGATCAGAGAGTGAAGAGTGGTAGTGGGAGGTTGGTACTTGCAGGCTTGAAAGACTCTCTTACTGCAGCCCTACAGTAAAGTTGAACTAGTTCATCACGGTGTGTTTTCTGGTTTACCTAGGAGAGCTGAGGAAACCAGAAGGAACTGAAGATTACAATTAAAGGTTAAGGGGAAAAAAAAAACCTTTTAATTAGACTTACTAGTACAGAATGGAGCAAAGTATTTTAACACTGGAAATATGCAAGGATGTGTTTGAACAATGGACCCACAAGTTAATTTTAAAAGTGTCTGCCTCTATAGACAGTATAAAAGAAAAAAAGGAAAGGAAAAGGTTTTACTAGACAAGATTAAGCCTGATCTGAAAGTAGATTTAAAAATCACAGGCTATAAGAATGGCATGAAAAAATATTGCCATGTTGGACATACAAATCATCTTGAATATTGTCTGAATAATTAAAAGAGATATATGAACAACAAACCAAGAGACTTGGGCAATATTCCCATATTGCACTTACAAAAGAGACTTTTTAAAGCTTTGAAGAACTTTGTGAGAAGAGACAAGGAATGAAAAGAAAGCAACTTCTAGAACATTATTTGAAGGGATTGGAGATCCAGGTTGTTTAGAAGTAAAAGGAAGGAATATAAAGTTGGCTTATTTGATCAAGGTTAATGAGGCAATAAAGCAACCAAACCAATAATGATCTGAGGGACATGGGCAGTTAAAAGATATGAATATAAATAAATAAATAAAAATAGGTACATTATTATCTTTCTGATAAAAGAACCTTTGCCAATTAAGACTAAAATGGGCTTTTAGGGGTTTATTTACAGATAGGATATGGGAAGAAGTTTGTTGTATTTTAAGAGAGACCAGTTAAGTTACTTTATACATGTTATGAAGGAATTTGTTTTCTTTTTCTTTACTCTTATTGCTCTTTTTTTTCTTTCTAGTTTTACTACACTTTCATGTTTTCTTCTTATTACTTACTTATTTACTGATTAAGAGTTGGAAGGGACCTTGAAGGTCATATAGTCCAACCCATTAAGTTGGTATAAAATTACTATTTAAAAAAAAAATCACCAGGGCACACACACACCCTTTCTCACCTTGGGCCTCCTTGTTGTGGTCTGGAGGCCGGCAGGAGCAGAAAGCAGAGGAGAGACAGTCACATGGGGAAGACAGGAACAGAGAGACACAGATGGCAGCAGCAGCAGTGGCAGAAGGGGAGAATAGAGTGAAGGGACGACAAGAGAGACAGGAGTGAGATTAGTGCATGCAGCATCAGCCCACAAACCTCTGCGCTGGGCCCTCTCTCTCCGCCCCGCTGGCTACCAGCAAGGCACCCACCTAGGGCTTCTAGTCCCCCAGAAGTCCCAGCAACAGCCACAGCGCCTGAGACGGGCATGAAACGCTGCCTTGCAGACTCAGGACTAGGCCAGGAAACCTGCATCCCCTCCACAGGTCATGATGTGTTTGCTGATGCCAGCCTGCTCTCCAGGGGGAAAGAGCCAGAAACACTTCGCTGACCCACTGCCTCTCCCCAAGGCCAGCTCTGAAGCGTAGGCTCTTTGGACGACCAGCAACTCGAGAGAGTGGTTGCTGCCAAACAAGGCCCTAGGTGCAAAAAGCAGGTTGGTCTCTCTTCTGCCTGGCTCCAGGCCTATTGGGCTCTCAAGATCATGGGGATGCAGGTCTAAGGACTGACTGGATCNAAAGCAGGTTGGTCTCTCTTCTGCCTGGCTCCAGGCCTATTGGGCTCTCAAGATCGTGGGGATGCAGGTCTAAGGACTGACTGGATCTCTGTTGACCCCCCCAGGACCAGAGGACCTGTGGTCGAGTGCACTCTTCCAGTGGGAGAGGGATTTGAAGACCCAGGCTACCTAGAGGGAGGTGGCATTTCTCTCCGGTCTCCCAACTTTCCCTGGCATCCTGCCCCCTGAACCTTTGGGAAGCCATCCTGAAGGGTGGATTGGCCCTACTAAGCACACCCCGGCATTCAGGCCAAGATGCCAATCTAGAGGCTGCCGCCAAGATTCGAAAAACACCCTCATTTTGCAAAAGCTCCAGAACTCGTCGACTGAGTCTGGATCAGCACATGGGCTCATTAAGCCCGAGCTGAGCCCGGCTGTGTTTATCTGGGTTTGGCTTATGAAAATGGGGCCTCCCAGTGCTAGGCGCTCCTTGGCCAGCATCCGACCGAAAGCAGCCTGCCAGAATGGAAGAGGGAAGACGAGTGGAGGGAGTCGGAAGGCTGCTGTGTGCGTGACAAGCACAGGGGCTTTGACTCCCTGGCAGTTGCCCATCTTGGGGAAAGCTTTGTTCTTGCTTGCCTAACCTGCCCCAAGGCTCTGCCCCGTCCCCAGGGCACCTGGATAGAAAGGAAGGGCAGAGCTTGGGTCATTCCTGGCTAGCGCAAACCTATCAGAAAACCCTCTGCAGCCCCATGAGGAGAGGGAGAGCCAACTCCAGGGTGCAGGTATGTGTCCTTGGAGGCGACAACTGTGACTGGCATTTGCTATCCACTCCACAATTCAGCTCACAGATATTCTAAGCTTTACCTCCTTCCCAAAAACAACAACAACTTCTGGTTGTTGATGATGCTGAGAAGCACCTGAGCAGGTTGTGCTAAACCTGAGAAGTAATGCGATGGGGAAAGGGAGGGGGCCTTTGCTCCCGGCTGATACCCTACTCAGCAGCCAGTCATCTCTGCAGCTCTGCCTGGCTTCTTATGGGCTCTGCAGCACCATGACCCACCTGGAGCTCGGTCCCCAGTGAACCTGTATCACTCAGGGAAGCTTCCAGCCCTGAAAACATCAGCTAGCACAAAAGAGGGAGTGGCGAAGCAGAGAAAGCTGCGTGAGGAGGAGAGACCTCCCACAAAACACGAACGTGCCAGGCCAGACAACCTTCTGGGACGAGAACTGGCAAGCCAAAGCAGAGGAGAGGTCAGGAGAGAGAATCTCCTCTCCTCCTCCTATGTGGTGACCCTTTCCTCTCTCTCACCAGACCATCATGCAGACGGTCTTCTCATCAGAGAAGAACCATCCAGGAGGCCTAGAACTTGCCACCACAATAGCTGCAATATTTCACTCTTTCCCCAAAAACAGAGCCCTGACAACCGATGTCACAAGCTGTCAAATCCAATTCTCCCTGGAGAGAGGCTTTCCATCTCATGATACCGACAGCTCCCCCTGACGGGATAAAAAAAAAAAAAGGCCACTTTTGTGAGTGAACTCCCATGGAGGCGGGGATATGCTCCAACCCTGGATGGCTCATAAAACAGCATGAAAAGCAGAACCTGACTGCAGGGGGGAAAGGACAGAAGAAAGAAAATGGATCTGGTGTCCTTGATGCAGTTCGTAGCAAGGATGAACCTTAGTTTAGTCCAAAGCTCAACCAGGATCCTGACCGAGACGGGCCCAGATGATCTGCTGTGGCCAGCTGGGAGAGCAACGTGATCTTTGAGTGCTCCCTGGGCCAGAAGTGACTCAGCATCAGGAAGGAGTTTCAGTCAAGTGCCTGAAGGCCAAATCTGACTTTGAGGGACAAGGAGGGAAGCTCTGTGCGCTGACTGGCTCCTCCCTGATGGAGCCCAGCCTCCTCCGGTGCTTTCAGACCACGTATTCAGACCTTGCTTCCATCTTTGAACCACGTAATCTGAAACACATCTTTCGTTTTTGGGACAAGGGATGCTGAAAGCAAGACATCTAAGTTGAAACAAGCTGAGCAATGCCACGGACTTTCCCCAGAATCTGCCAACAGTCTGAAAATCCACCCAGAGCAACTCTGTAGGATGACTCCACGTGAAGGCAACAATGGCCAAAAGGGCTCCATTAAAACAGCTTCCCTGAGTCACCTGGAATCCAGAAAGAGTATTGCAAACAGCCCACCTCCAGTTCTGGCCTTCCTCTCCATTTGAGCGAGCCCATTTTAAGGAGGAATAGGGGATCCAGAGGCAGTGCAGAGTGATGCTTAAGGCGATGTGATGCTCCTTGCGATGCCCAAAGGGAAGAGAGGCAGCTGGAGCCTCAATGAGCTCATCGTTGGATAGATCCGACCTAACCTCACACTCGGCACACGTGCCGAGTCTGAAATCCAGTGCATACAGCAGGGAAGGGCTCAAGTGCCCAAAAGATGCCACAGCCACCCACAAGCATCCTAAATCACCAGGCACAGCTCAACATAACACATCTGGGTGTGTGGGAAAACAATTCAATCAGCCAGATGTTTCTGTTTTGATGCCACAAGCAGACTATCCTGCCTGAGCATGCAGCTTCAAGACAACAACCCCAAATCCAAAGCTTTGTGTTCATTGCAGCCTGTCGCAAGATAGGATGCCACAAAAAGGCCGGTTCCTGGACTTCCTTCTGAATCCCGCTGCTTCCCTTTCCCAAGGCTCTTGGGCCTCTCCCATCATTTCAACAGGGCTGAAAGGAGGAAGATGAAATGCTTCGAAAGGACAAGGGTGTGGAAAGGCAGTTGAGAGCAAACTCAGGGCTGCGGTGAGGATCAGAAGCCCAGAAAGGTTTCCAATCCCAGAATAAGGCTGGTGAGGAAGAGACCAGGCCCAGCTGCAGGATTCATAGCACCTGGCACCAATTGTGAGATCCCCGCAGGACGTGAGGCAACTCTGTGAGCAAAAAAAAGTGCAGAACGTGGGCTTTTTTAGACGTTACTTACTTACAGATTAAGAGTTGGAAGGGACCTTGTAGGTCATCTAGTCCAACACCCTGCCCAAGCAGGAGACCCGACATCATTTCTTACAAATGGCAGTCCAGTCTTTTCTTGAAAGCCTCAAGTGATGGCACTCCCACAACTTCCGAGGGCAACTTCTGTTCCACTGGGTGATTGTTCTCACTCTGGCAGTGAATTTCTCCTTATTTCCAGGTTGAATCTCTCCTTGTTCAGTTTACATCCATTATTCCTTGTCTGGCCTGTAGGCGCTTTAGAAAATAGCTTGGCCCCCTTCCTCCTCTCTGTGGCAGCCCCTCAAATATTGGAAGATGCTATCCTGTCTCCCCTGGTCCTTCTCTTCCCTAGACTAACCAAGCCCAGTTCCTGTAACCATTTTTCATATGTTTTAGTCTCCAGTCCCTTCATCATCCTGTTTGCTCTTTTCTGTACTTTTTCTAGAGACCCAACATCTTTTTTATAATGTGGTGACCAAAACTGGATGCAGTACTATAGCTGTGGACTTACTAAGGCTTTATAGAGTGGTATTAGTACCTTTCTTGATCTCAATTGTATCTGTCTGTTAATTCAATTTAGGATTGCATTGGCTTTTTTGGCTGCTGCTGCACACTGCTGGCTCATCTTTCGCTGGTTGTCCACTAAGACTCCAAGATCTCTCTCACAGTTACCGCTATTAAGCCTGATTTCACCGAGTCTAGTTGGGTCCTTTTGGTTTTCCTTGCCTACTTTTCTCTACATTGAATTTTATTTTGTTTGACAGGGCCCATTGTCGAGATCCATCTGGATCCTGAGCCTATCATCTAGGGCCGTGATGGTGAACCTATGCCATGCGTGCCGGAAATGGCATGCAGAGCCATCTCTCTGGGCACACCAGCCATGGCCCATTGGTCTTCTGGGCCTTAGCATGCGCTGGCCAGCTGATCTTCATGCGCATAGGAGCACTGGAAACCAGAAGAGCAGCTCACTGGAATGCATGCATGTTAGAAACCAGAAGACCAGGTGACCAGCATGCACGTGCGTGCCGTGAAGCTAAGCCAGTTTCCAGCCCTTCCATGCACATGCATCAGGGAGCTGCTCTTCCGGTTTCCGGTGCACATGCGCTCCTGTTTTGGCGCTCGATACTGAAAAAGGTTAGCCACCACTGATCTAGGGTGTTGGCTATTCCTACCAGTTTAGTATCATCTGCAAATTTGGTAAGTTCCCCTTCTATTCCCTCATCTAAGTCATTCATGAAGATATTGAAGAGTCCTGGGCCTAAGACGGAACCTTGTGGCACCCCACTGCTTACTTCCCTCCATGTAGACTTGGATCCATTAAGGCCTACTTGTTGAGTACCATTTGCCAGCCAGTTGCAAGTCCATCTGATGATGATGCTATCTATCCAACTTCTTTCTAGCTTATCAAGAAGTGGGTTGTGGTCGAATGCCTTGTTGAAATCTAAGTATATTATGCCCACCCTATTTCACTGGTCTGCTGATCACTATATTGAAGTATGAAATAAGATTGGTTTGGCATGATCTGTTTTTAACAAACCCGTGCTGACTGCTAGTTATTATTTTACTTGTTTCCAGATGTTGGCAGATGTTTTTTTATTCTCTTTTCCAGTATCTTCCCAGGTATTGATGTTAGGCTGATTGGTCTGTAGTTTTCTGAGTCTGCTTTTTTCCCCCTTTTTTGAAGATGGGAACCACATCAGCTCTTTTCTGGTAGTTCCCCAGTGCAGCCTTCAGTCTTCTCACGAAGGGTCAAGCAGACTTCTCTTGCTCTGCACACTGGGAACACACTGCTTCTGTCATATGGGGGCAGCTGCACAAGGGGTCCATTCAAATTTCTGCCAATGAAGAGTCCTGGCTGGGGTGTCTCCTCAAGCAGTAAAGCATGGAAGTAGTGGGATCAACCCACTGGAACATAGGATGTGCATCGCCATACTATGCACAGCTGGGATTCGGGAGGTGCACACGTCGGCCCTTCTGCAGCCACTTGCAACCTCCGTTTACCCATCAAGCCCAAGGGCAGGTATGTGGCAAGGCCTCCGCGGGGGTGGGGAGGGGTTGCAGGCACCTCCAAATCATCGGAGCAGGAGCAGGCCTCACGGGCTGTGATAATATTTGCAGCTTTCTTCTGCAATCCAAGCCAAGATTAATCCTGATGCAACAAATGTCTGTTGCCACATCTTGAACAGCTGATTTCACCTGTCTCTTCTGCCATAGAATAATGCTCCCTAAATTGTCCAGGGAGCCGAGAAAACAGTTTCCCAGAAAAGCAATTCAAGGGATGCCCGAGGCCTTCCTTGTACAGGGGCAAAAAGCACACAAGTGAAGGTGATCCTCCGTTCCTTCCCTCCTAAAGACAACACCAGCCCTGCTTTGCTTTAAAATTATACTCAGGAATTTGGGGCAGCCCTGGAAGAATAATTGTCTCACTGGTTTTTTTCTTTCTTTCTCTGAGTTGAGGCTTCTTTGCTGATTACAATTCATCCAGGATGCATTTCTCTCCTGTCTATGATGTGTCTCTGTTTCCAGAGGGCCCTTGCCACCTCTGTAGAAGACCACTCCCCTGAGGCAGGCGGCCAAAGAGTGGCCCTTTGCCTTTGGGGGGCTGTTTCTCATTGCAGGGAGAGGCTGAAAGGAAGGACTGGATCCCTCCTGTCTTTCTGACCTCACTCTTTCTTCCAGCCCAACCCATCCCATCCCATGTGCCCTGAAATCACGGCCACACACAGCTGTTCCCAACTAGGAAACAAATATAGGTTGTCCTGCCTTGCTGGAAAGTAACAAATCAGAAGCAAGTCACAGCAAGAGATTTAAGGGCATCAAAATCTTAGATGAAAATACCAGGTAAAAATAAGGCTTCCGCTAAGGAATGAATGATCTGCAACTGGGAGTAAACACAATGTACTTAAATTGAGTAAGTGCAAATGTAAATGAGAAACAAGACAACTCTGGTTATCCTAAACTTCGGACCTTATAAACTGTATTTCAATCTTCTTTCAATTTCTGTTTATTCCAAAGGCATGGGAAGTCCAAATTTCTTTCAGGGTTTCAACATTTTTAAAATTGGCTGTGTTCTTTAGGTGTCCTTTTTCAACAATAAAAATACACAGAAGACATCTCCAGAAAAAGATTTGTTGTCATTTTTGATTTCAGAGATCGTGGAGCTGATCCGCATTTTATTCCTTAACAGATTCTGGGCGAAAGAACAGAAGTAGGATCCGCATAATGGAAGATTTTAAGAGGGAGAGTTTGCCTTCTGGACCTCCATAAAATTCTGTGAAGGAGGCCGTGGGGCTGCCCCATGGAGTGACTTCCACAAAGTGCTTCCGCTTCAGCGATGAATGTTTCCTGAGATGAGGGCAGCTCTGCATTTTGGTGGCTCATCCAGAGCTAGACTTCCACACCCAAGCCAAAGCCAGCTCCTAAGCAACAGTCTTAGAGCTTATTTTTCAAAGGTTCCCATGAAAGCAAGGAGCAGATAACAGAATAACAGAGTTAGAAGGGACCTTGGAGGCCTTCTAGTCCAACCCCTTGCTCAAGCAGGAAGCCCTGACTATACCATTTCAGACAAGTGGCTGTCCAATCTCTTCTTGAAAACTTCCAGTGTCGGAGCCTTCACAGTTTCTGGAGGCAAGTTGTTCTATTGATTGATTTGTTTAGATGTGGGCATCCTGCATTTACTCACTTTCTACACAGCAGCTTTTCATCGAAAGTCTAATTTCGAGGGACGATTTTGAGCATGCGGAAGTCTCTCCACCACCACAGGGTTTCTTAAACCCTGGGAGACGTTCCCAAGCATTCCCTTTCCTTAAGCAAAGGAGACCCAGAACCAGCAAGAGCTTCCTGCCAGGAAGAAGGCCAAATCTCTCAGCACCAGCAAGGTTAACAGCAGTTGGCCATAACAAGAGCGGAGGAAGGCAAAAATCTCCAAACGGAAGGGAAGAGCATCCGTCCAAAATGAACTAACTGAGCAGGGGATCGGATGAGACCAATGGAAAGTCCCTTCCAGCCCTAGGATCTCCTGGTTCCTCTGCAACATGCAAGGAGCAAACGGGGTCCTCACCATCCCTCTCCGATCCGTTCTCTTCTGCCAGGTTCCTTCCCAGCGCCTGGGCTCCCTTCCTGGGGCTGAGCTCTGCCTCTTAAGGCTGCTGCCATCCAACCCTCCTGCGGCCCTCTTTGTAACTTTCCCCCCATTTGGACTCATTCCACCTCCCGGGAGAGCAGAAAAGGAAGGCCCTTCCAAAGCTCTTAGCAGGATCTAGAGAAGGGCTGCAGGTTTCGGGCTACGCCCCCCCCCCCCCCCCCCCCC
>BHFT01072695.1:0-14242 GCA_004320025.1 Laticauda laticaudata
CAACTCGTCATGTCTTGGTGATAAGATGTTCAGGGATGGTTTGTTCCCTGCCAGAATTCCGTAGAAGGCCACGGGGCGAGGGCGGGGCCGGGGGGGGCGAGGCAAGCGGCGTGGTCTGGACATTTTACCGCTGTTATTCGTTCTTTTGGTCTAGGTGGGTGTATTCTGATCCGCTTCACGTGTTCAGAACGAATATAAGGTAGTCCTCCTCAAGGTTGACAGCATCAACTGGTGTAGGGGCGAGGGGGGGGGGGGTGGGGGGAGGGGGGAGGGGGAACGGAGGAGCGGGGCGGGAGGGGGGGGAGGGGGCGGAGGAGAGTGGTGGAAGGGCGGCCGGGCGAGGGGGAGGGCGGGGCGGAGGGGGCGGGGAGGGGGGGAGAGGTAGGGAGCGGGGGAGGGTGAGAGTAGCGGCGTGAACTACGACCCAGGTCGGCTTCGTGGTTCGGTAACGTGGGGTTGGAGATTAGGGTCCTGCACGACAAGCTCTTGCACGACCCGTGTAGCTGGTCTGACCGGTTTGGCGCCCCCAGTCGGGGAACGGGGGGGGGGGGGGGGGTGCGCGCGTGTACCCGTCGTTCCGCGTTTGTGGTCTGTGATTATAGAAAAATGTCCTACCATATAGGTACTTCATAGAATCTTCTGATGGGCCTGGCTATGATGCAAGGCTTCTTGGTCAAGTTTGGCTGTAGTTCCTTGAGATTTTGACAGTGTTTTAGAAAGAGGCGAATTGGTGCTTCTCTGCTGTCTGGTAGCTTGTGGCTCAGTATGGTGCCAATTCCAAAGGCGCATGCATCACAGGTGACTGTTAGTGGCAGAGTTGGTTGCTGTACTGTATTAAAATGTTTCTATGTGAATAAGTCCTTAATGGTTTGCAATTGCTGCTTGTTCTCGGTGCCCCAATTTCCAAGACTTTTTTTTTTTATCTATATAGCCAATGTAATGGCTCTGCTACAGTTGCCTTTGGGGCAGGAAGAACATTGTAGAACGTTAAGTGAGACCTAAGAACGCTCTATAAGTCTGTTTTGTCTTAGGTCTGGGTGCAAGTGTTAATGCTTTTACTTTCTTTTCAGTAGGGGTTGTATCCTTTTCTTCATCTATAAGGTAGCCTAAGAAATCGACTTTGTTGGTGTCTAGTTGACATTTTTCTCTTTTGACTTTAAGCCCTGCTTCCCTGAATCTTTGCAAGACTTCTCTCAGTCTGTCTTCTAATTGATGTTTGTTTTCGCAATACTAATGACATCGGCAAAATAGGAAAACAACCCTTTATTCCATTTCGAAAGGTGCTCCATTAGGCTTGGAAAATGCCTGGTGCAACATGACACCAACATTGAACTCTTGTTGCATTTGAATTGTCCCTCTGTGCATGACTATTTTCTGTGCTTCTGCCAGTTCGAGGTCAACCAGGCAGCTGTTGGTATGCTTGCATGAGATCAAGTTTCACGAAATTTCCTCCCCTTAATGAATGCAACAGATGTTTTGAACTACTGGAACAGGTATGCACTTTGCTGGAGTGCATTGATTGAGGGCTGGCCTTATAGGTGCACACGATGTGAACTGAGCCCATCTGGTTTGACAGAGAGTCACGATTGGAGTTATCCCCCCTTGCATGTTCAATTGTCTCTAACACCCCTTGTGCGATGAGTTATTTCAAGCTGCTCATCTATTTTCGGGCTTTAGGCAAAGGAAACATTGTGTTGGCTTTGAGCCTGATGGGAGCTATCTTAGAGGGTCTAGGCTGAATGTTTACTGGGGTCCCCTTGCTACTTGCCTAGGGTTCCTGTCGAATACGTGCGCCAGAATCGTTCAGCATGGCTCTGCTCCCAATCAGTCTTCGGCCGACGCTGTTGATTCCTGGTCACTCTGACTCCCCAGGGCACGAAACCATTGATTCCCAGCAGTTCTAGGGCGATCAAGTCAGGGGACGTGATTGTCAGAGGAAGTACTTCAGTAGTCGTTTTTGAATTCTATTTAGGAAATGCCAAGACCACTACCGAGTAGGGGTAATCTTCAGTTTCCCTGTAATCTTTTGAGTATTAGTGCTTTTTGCTGTTCCAGTTCTCTTCCATTTAATGTTCTGTATCAGATTTCTGATGGTGTTCTATGATACCATTGGACAGGCTATGATCCGGAGTCTACTTTATTTCACGGGCTTTCCTTTCAATTTTTACGTTTATTTCCGGGCCCTTTGTTGCATCTTGCTGCCCTGGCATTTCCAATGATTATTGTTTTGATGTGTTTCTTTCTTTGTCGTTCACTTCGTTGGCTTCTGTTCCCTCAGCTCCATTGGCTTCTGGATTGTTTATCTCTGTTTCTAGGGGGGATGCTGCACTTATTTTTGGACTATAGCTCTTTTTGTTTCCAGCAGACCCTTGCAATGTGCCCCGTTTCTCACAAAATCTGCAAATGGCATCCAGGAATCTGCATTCGGAACGCAGGTGGGCCCCCTCCACATCCAGCACACTGAATTCTCATCTCTTCCTCTTTTTTCCTGCATTTTCTTTCCACTGTAGGTTCTGTTATGTCTATCACTTTCTGTCATCAGTGTCGCCTCGGGGGGTTGAGGTCTTCATGGTGGCAGTCGCAGTGTTGTTTTTGGTGTTCCTTCCGCCTTCTTCTCTCTGGCTTGATTTTGTGGTTTGGATTTGTCGAGTTTATTTGTGCATGGTGGCTGCAGTTCTTGGCTGCTCTAGCAGCGGGTAGGCTTCTGCAACAGTGGCCTCAGCCACTGTGATATTCGTCTGTTTAGTAGCTTGCTCTGAAGTGTAGCACCTTCAATCGCAGGACACGCGTCTTCTCATGCTTCGTTCCATGTTGAGAAATTCAACAGGCTCTCCAATATCTCTGAGGGGCTCCTACGAAATTTGCCGATGCTTCTCGTCTTCTCATTGATCTGCTTATAGAATGTTGTGTCTTTTAATAAAATTGCGAGACACAAGTGCATAATGGGCTCATAGCATTCGGTTAATCTGGCCAATGCCATTTTTTTACGGTCCCGCAGTTTTGGCTAATACTTTGGCCATGCTTGAAAATGTGACAGAACGCTGTGAGGAATACGCTCTCTTCTACTGGCGGTTATTCCTTGTAATTGTTGCTTACTAAAACATCAGGAAGTGGTCAGTGTATGACTCCCCAATCTTCTTTGGCTGGGTTGAGCGTGCGGGACACTGGCACCAAGTTGGTTGCGTCTTAGGTTACTCTGTTGCCGCGTGCTTCAGTTTGCAAGAACTCTAATCTCAAAGAAATCCACCTCGTCGTCCAGAATGTTCATCCCATAGGGAATGAGAGAGTACTTGATACCGCGTATCATCAAACAGCTCGATTATTATAAACCAACTCATTACGTTTCGGTAACAGATATTGCCAGAGAGCCATGGCAAGATCTTTTTATTAGCGGACTGCCTGTGCTTGTGGGCCACATGACAGGCTCTTTTAAGATTTGGACAACACAACCGTCAAAGTAAGGGCCGAATGTCAATGAAAAATAACTATTAATAAACCAATCCGATATATGTGCAACTAGACACACGGACACAATCAGACTATAAAGTATATTGGAAGTATAATTCAATCTTTTACACAACAGAGATATGAATTAAAAATAGTTATCATTAGAATATAACTTGTTTCGTAATTAACGATAGAATTGAATTAGATGCTGAACAAACTAAAATCAGCAACAAACAAATTCATCAATGGAATTCTAAATTAGCCAACCGTGTAGAGTCTGGATTTGGAGTTACACTCAAAATTAAAGTGGAAAAAAACACTACAGGCTGATCCAACTTTGATGTAATGTCCATCTTGAGTTCCTTTCCTTTCTACAGACTCTCCTGACTACCAGAGATTAGAACTGTGACCTGATGAGCAAACAAGCATTTACCATTCTCCCCAACTGAAGATATATCTTCAGTAAATGAGACTGTTTGCTGACATTTTTGCACAATTGTTGTAGCCACACAGTGCCAGCTACTTTCTTGCCTGAATAACTTTGATACTCACAGGATTTCTTCTTCTCTATCATTTCTTGTAATGCCATATTCTGCTGTCTGCTTGAACAAATCTTTCTGTGATTTTCCCCCAAAGTACCCTTATCATTTTGTAATATAGGCCATTCCCTCATTGGTGATTTATACGAACTCTGAACATCCTTCACAAATTGTTGGGCTGATTTCGCAAAAAATAAGAAGAGGCTTTGTATCATCTCAATGTTGCTGTTAAGACATTTTAAGAGACAAAGACCACATAGGCCAAGAGATTAACTGAATCAACTGATCAGCTGGAAAGCCCTGTAGAGATTCTTTTATTGGAATGGAGCTGCAGAAAATATATTACATTTTTGCCTTTTTTCTTTTCTTTCTAGAAGACCTTTCTAGAAGATATTTTTCTCTCTCTCTCTCTCCCTTTCTCTTTCTCTCTCTTTGTGTGTGTGTTTGTGTGTGTTTCTTTTAAAGAGGAAGTGGATGGCATTCCAACTAGAGAGAAAATATTCCAGTAACAGTGAGCTCAATTTGATAGAACATTGTGGATGTCTCATTAAATGGAAATAGGTAGATGACATATCCATTAATAAAGAAGCTGCTTTATATAAAAAAATAAATTTCTCATTCGACAGGACACTAGTTAAGTTATTTCCTATCAGATTCTCAAGTATAGCTGGCTGTTGTCTATCACACCAATCTTTTTTTTTTTCCCTGAGCAACAAAGTATAATAAAAATGAAACTATGGGACTGCATTGTTTCCACTTTTATTTTCTACCAAGCTGATGTTGTATTCTCAAGAACAACATCTTCCCACTTCTTTATGTCTTTTAATTCATCCCACTTAAACCTCCCTATAAATCATTTTTTCAATATCTTCTCTATGTTTAGCCTCAGGCTTCATGTTTGGTGGTACACGTAGTGTTCAGTTCTCTTCTCTTTTTTATATAATCCAGCAAACATTTTGAAGATCAACTTTAAATGGAGACTAGGACACAGGGAAATAAAGTTTAATTATTTTTAAAATTTTGAGACTGATAAGGAAATACTTAAAATTCCAATTTGTGGTGATCTAGATCTAAATTAAACTATGCCTTATCAAGAGTAAATAAGTGAAGAAGGAGGCTTAACACTAATACATCTGAAAAGCAATCAATCTTAATCTTACTTGGAATTAGTTTTCAACCGGGGCATGGATCAGGCAGTCTTTTTATACTGAAAAATTATTTTGAGTGTTTCTCCTTTCTAAAATAGGAAATAGGACTATCCTGAGTTGACTAGGGTTTCTCTGATCTATCTCTTGTTCATTTTATTAAGTAATCATTTTATTTCAATATATAAGTCTCTCTTTGTGTTACAATCAAACTCAAACTGGTTTAGTACTATAAATCTAAAGTTTATTAGAAAGATGAGATCTTATAAACATATGTCCCTCCTTTAAAAATATCTTATTTGAGACAGTGCAACGCTCACGTTCAAGCAAGTTTGGATGTTCCACTAATGCAGAATATGATATCTCGTTTTGGGGACCAGACTGTAAGAAATTGGGCTATGTAAAAAAAAATGATTTGACAATGATTTGATGAAATATCTGAATTTATTCTCTTTCTAAACAGAATCATCCATCATTTCTAAGCATCAAATAGACTCAAAAGCTTCTGAAATAACCTGAAGAAACTTAAGTTCCAACACACATAAAGTGGTAATTATTCATATCATGGCTAGAGAAAGTATGTAAAGTCGAATATTCTCAGCATTCAGCAATTCTCAGTTAATATTTTTAGTTAAATATATTAAATCTCATGCCTATGATTTATTTCTAGCTAAATAAAATCTAAATCACCTGGCAGACAATAGGTTATCCACATTGGCCATAAATATATAGACAGGAAATGGATAGAGAATGGACAAGAATATTTTCACTATTTTTTGACAGATTAAGAGTTTGGACACTGTACAATTCCTAAGCACTTTTGAGAGAACACATATTACGATTTTGTGTAAAACAAATAGCCAGTGGAACCTAAACACTTTTTCTTTGACCAGGAGCAACAGATTGAACACATTGGACACTATTCTCTATTTTGGAACTGCAGGTTATAATTTTATTTGGGAGTAGTTATAGACAAATATTTTCAATAAAGTATAAGTGCATTTATAGCTCAGGGTGGAAATGAGGGTGTCCTTTTTTGCTCTTTGAACTTGGATGTTTTCTTGCAGACATTTCATCACTAAAACTAGGTAACAAATTATAGGTTGGTAGGTGTGACCATTCCCACCACCGCTGCAAGCCACTACAATATAAACTGAGAGCAAATGTCACTCCTTACCTAGCATTGATAATTATTTAGTCTGATACTAAACCATCTGGAAGAAAACAACCAAGCTCAGAGAGCACCAAGGATGCAATTATATTTTCCATTCAAAAAACTCGCTTTAGAGAGATGGGCAATTTGGATGTCTATTTAGAGCTTTGAATACTTGTTCTAATAGTCATTGTAATCTATAAATACATTTAACATATACTATGGGAAGACTTTCATACATAAACAAAATTTTTGTCATATTTTCTTTTTTATGTTTACAAATTAATAACATCAACTGTGCTATGGGAGATATACTGGACCATTAGAAGAATTATAAAGAACTCCATGGACTGATTGAAAAAGCATATATTTTATAACAAATATATTTTTCATAAGCATACAGTACCATATCTTTTATTTTCCAAAAACCTCTTAATAGAACAGTGTGCCAGTTTATGCACAACATGGAGGAAATGAGAAATGCATCTGTCAAAATATGGAAGGCAACAGTAATTTCCTTCCTGCTGATTTACTTGCAGAAAATGTTATTAGCTGTTCCAAACAGCATACTGTATGGCTGGTACTAAAGTCCAAATAAACAGATAATTTATCTCAAAACTCTGGAAAGATTTCCAGAGTTTCCTGATATATTATATTCATAACAAGGACACTCAGACAAAATTAATATAATCATAAATATCTGCCTTAACTATATAGACGTGTTAAACCATAAAACAGTGCTGTCTATGTGATACTATATCCAGGAATGATCATTGAATAGCAAAATAAGAAATCTTGGATAGATCCCTTGAGAATCAAAACCTGGTGTAGCAGGATTATACTACTTTTTTTTTTCAGTAAATCAGTCTGGGAAGTTAATGTTTAAAACTTACAGTTCAAACCCATTAAGCCAGAGTAATATGACTCAAGATTTACCATTTGGTCTAATCGGACCTTTTAATATTTCAAAGATAAAAAATTGAAACCATCTATATGCTTCTAAGGTTTATATTTTCACATTATGCATTGTTGCATAAACATTATAGATAGATGTCCAAGGATTTCTTCTTCTATAGGATACAATCAGACATGTTTCATTAACTTCTGCTAAACTATACATTATTTCAAAATATACTCAATGTCATTGTATACATCAGCATGTCTTTGTAAGAATGACTGAACTGTGAGGGATGCCTCAATGTCTAAAATAATTTTGGTTTTTAAACATAAATTTGATCTAATTGGAATTGGAAACTTTTCTAGAATTAAAATTTCATATCTGGAATTTGGTTTCTAATAATTGGAATGATTCTAATGACTTAGTATCAGGGGTGGGATTTTAGCAGTTCGGACTAGTCCAGGTGAACCGGTAATTCCAGTGAGCACCCACCCACCCCTGGTCTTTCCTGTGCTTTCCTGTTTTTTAGCACAGCAGATATATTTTTTAGTTTAAAGCTCAATTGAGATATATGGATTCTATTTAGAAAATAGAGGAGAAGAATTCATGGAATGGAGTTGGGATGGCTGAATGGAACTGAGCATTTGCTAGTTGGATGCTTTTCCTAATGCCTATTTGGAGCTCACAGCAGATATTTAATATTTGCACACTAACAGTTAAGTGTGTGTGTGTGTGTACACGAAAATCTTTATATATAAATGAAATCCAGTAAAATTGTAAGCTGCTCAGAGTCACTGAGTTGGGCAGCTATGGAAATAAAATAAGATCAATCAAACAAATGAACAAATTAAGAAGTAACATCGCTTCAAACCTTTTGAATCTAATTTATGTTTTTTTAAAAAGAACTACAGATATCAGAACACTTGTATTAGTAAAAACTATTATATGAAGGTAAACTTTGTTCTGTAAAATATGTGGTTATTTTTTAAATGATTTTATCATTTTGTGCAACCATCAGGTAAAAATAGCTCCATTTTTACTGTTAGCTATGATCATCCCCAAACATGTAACAATTTTTTTTATCCTACTTCATGCTTCAATCTCCTAAGGAGATCCATTTGTCTGATTCAGTTATCACGTTAATATAAATGTTGGGGATGGTTTAGATGGATTATCTAAATAGCTATATAGAGATCCATAGGTTAGATAGGCAGTGATGTATAGTTGATGAATAAATTAGGTACATATTCCTGCCCTGGAGCTCTGGACAATTAAACTGGAACAAAAGAAGCTGAAAGAGACAAGTTCAATTTATCTACTCCACTTCAAAGACATGAAAAACCTGGTTTGGAATTATTGAACTTTACCTTGAGATCAGGGATATGTGATGGTTTTACAAAAGAAATAATTAATTTGAAGTTCTGCTACAAAAATGTTTAATCTTCCAAAGCAAAACCAATTCTCTTATTTTAAAAAAAATTGCCAAAAGCAAAGCAAAGAAAGAAAAAACTGTCCGAACTTGATTTATTTGAATAAAGCTAATAGGTTTTCTTCCTAGTTATTCTTTTAAAAATGACCTTTCCTGAAAAACAATCCACCATTTCTGTCTGTATGATTATGTTCATACATTATAAACCTTACCATTACAAATGTTTTGATTTTACCTTTTATATTTATTATCTTTATGTGATTGAATATTGATTTATATTGTTTTATATATTTTATTATGTATTTGGCACTTTGTAATTGTAGATACTTCAAGAAGCTCTGGTATCAGAAACAGAATACAAAAATAAATATATTATAATACAATAACATTCCTTTGCTTAGACTTCTTTAGCACTTTGAATTACTGAATGGAATTTTACATTATATCTGGCCATGTTTTATAAAGTAAGGACATAAAACAAAAATTGGATTATACTTCATTAATAAATTCATTAAAAATATTGCAGTCATGATCCTTCTTTATCTCTAGGACAAGGATCATTGGCAATTATTTGTTATGCTACATAATAATTTATTTCTCTTTTGTACATACTTACATATATTGCTCATTTTTTGATGTTTGATTGCATCAGATATTTAAAGCAGATACTTATGCCAGATCAATTATATTCAGGATTATAAAAATAATGTGGGTGGCTGCCAACCTTGAAAAATTGACAATTTCAAGTTCATGTATTATTTACAAGGTTTGGCTATTTTTCCAAAAATTTATTGGAAGCAATTTGAATATATTTTATTATCAACAGAATGATGATAGATTAATGCTGGAGATTTTGGAGACATTTCTGTAACGGTTAGAAAAGAAAAGGCACCAGATATTATGGGACGGGTGAGACATCAGACAGCAGTACTGTTGAGTTTATCTTTAGAACTCCTAAAGATGCTTTTTCAAAGGAAAACAACTGGACTTTCTTTGTTTTTGCTTGAAGATGTCTAGCTTCTCATCCACGAAGCTTCTTCAGAACAGATTCTACAAGTCACCAGCAGAACCTATTCCATGCAACTGTAGCTTCAGTCTTTGTCTTCCAAGGAAGCAGGTTCTGTTCTGAAATAGACAAAAAAAATGTGTCAGTTCCTGAAGAATGGATCCCTGTGAAAACAATTGTTGGGCTTGTGGGAAGCTCTCCACCCCCTTCCTAAAAGAATGAAATATGTTGGTAAATATTAAAAAAGGCAGAATATTATATTTACCCAAAGGGACAAATGTAAAAATATGTTCTTAAAGACAGAAAGCAGTTTCAGTCTTTCTTACTAGCCCTCCCTCCCCAGCATATATGTTGTGCCCATTAAGAAAGATTAGGCCAGCATATCTACAAAAAAACAAAAAACAAAACAAAAAACAACTTCAGCTCCATCGTGATGGGATTAAGAACAGTACATGTTCCTTCAGGCCATAATAGGATCAACCCACTGCCATTTAGCAGAAGATACAGAGCTCACTACTTTGCATTATCTCCTAAGGGCATTTCAAACATTGCACAAATTCCCTAGCAGCAACTCTGAAACTTATAAAAATCCATGTACTCATCAAACCAATTGGTAAGCTGCACCAGAACCACAAACCCTGGTGGTTCTGTTCATCAATATATGGACCTTCTTTCCAATCAGCCTCCAGATTCTATGTTATTTCCAGCATCTTTCTTCCAGCTTGGAACTGAACCAGGTGGATTTTTCTTCCAACAGGCTTGTAAATATTAAACCACAAACCTTAGTATTCCTTTCATTGGCCATATTTACTACAGAGACTGAGAGTTTTGATTCAGTAACATTTGGGATGCACAGAATGGCTTCCTTGGAACAGACAACATAGAACCAGGAAGGTAAATAATTTGACCCAGTATTTCTCAACCCTGGCAACTTTAAGGTGGACATCAATTCCCAGAATTCTCCACCCAGCATGAAATTATCTCTCTCTCCCTCTCCCTCTCTGTATATAATATATGTAACTTAAATTTCTGTGCAAAATATCTTTGAAACCCAGTTCTATTTGTGGGCAGAGAAATTGGAGGAACCATCTCATGAAAATTCTCCAGATGCAAGGGAAAGATAACTTATCCAACCATTTTTAAAGCAGGACATACTGTTAGAGTAGCAAAGCACAAAATGTGTCCCACTGATTTTTCCCCTTATCTTTCTTTAGCAACAACTGTGTTAGCCGGCATTTTTTTTACCCTCTGTGATATTTTGAATAAAACATTTTAAGGGGCTGTTTTGAACCTTCTATAAAATAAATGGAAGAGAGAAGAAATTGCAAAGTGATTTCCTATCTCTAAAGTAAAGATTCCTCAAGTCCAGCTTGACTCTTGGTCATTTCATGTTGTTTTCTTAGTAAGATAAAAAAAATGGTTTGATGTGCTTTCCATGAAGACTTAAAAAACAAAAATTCAAGCTGTGGCATTTCCTGGTGGCTCTCCAAGTATTTAAAATATTTTATGAAACTTGCTAAGGTTGGCTTCTATGGCCATCTGGATTATGTTATTTATTTGTTCAATTTATATAGCCACATGTCTCACATCTAGTTCTTCCTCCTTCCTTTGATCAAACCATCAAAACCAAGAGACAATATTTCCAAGTTTTAGTACTTTTTTAATGTTGGGAAGAAAATAGATCCTTCAGACCACATAAATGTTAATGCATATAAAATTTCCCTAAAATAAATCAATGATGTTAACAAAATGGAAAAAAGTATAGCTTTATTCTTCATGTCTGTGATGAACTGTGGCACTCAACTGGAAAATGTATTTGATCCCACATGCATCTGCTGAGACCACAGAAATTTGCCCACTAAATCCTACAATGCTCAATCAATGGAACTTATGTAAGACTACTGTCAGATATATTAATACATGTTAGTTGATCTGAATATTTACACTAGCTGAACTTAATGCTCATTTTCTTACTGTTCTTTGACACAGTTGCAATCTTGTTTATAATAAATCATAGTTTTAAAATATCTAGTGACACTTTTTAACCACATTTGGCAGAACTGGAGAACTGATGATATAAACTTCAAGATTTGTCCTTCTACTGAATATAATGACTAAATACAAACATTTGATATGAATTATATAGCACTATTTCCAGCCAACAATGCAATGTTGGATTCTTATCAATGTTTCCAAAATAATTAAAAATACTTAATGGAAATATCAGACACACTTAGTTTTTTTTTTTAAATCATCATCATCATCTATCTGTAGGATATAAGTGATAAACAGTTTTTAAAAATGTAAAGCTTTCCTATATTGTCCAGATTGCCAATGTGAGCTTTTTAACTAGTAGTAACAAGCCACATTTCTTCAGCTGTATTTCTAGCTTCAGGCAGAAACTAGCCATGGTTTTGCTACCTGGAACCAATTTATCATCATTTGTATCTGCTTATGACTGGGTAAAACCATTTGCTTGAAATATTAAAGTACCATATCTTCTTAAAGGCTCAGGAAAATAATCTGGGAAAATTGCCATGTTTTCAGAGCATACATATTGCAAGTAAATGCAGCATTATTAAGAAAGCCATTTTAAATATATCCTGTAGAGTATATAACTATAAAACAGGTTTTCTTTTTCCTATTCAGAAGTATACATATAGACTGAAATAAATGTTATAGGAAATAAAAGGATGGCTCCAAATGTGTGCTCAGTGGTATCCCACCTAAAATCAAGAATTTGCCCATTAGCTTTCCCCCACTGATCAGTTACTCTGGAAAGCGATTCTAAACAATGAGTAGTCACAGACTGTGGAATTAATCTACACTGAAAAATTATAACGTTTGTTATTAAAATTGATGGAAATTTTGCTTTAGATATTTTTCAAAGTGGAGAGAATTTCTTCAGAGAAATTCTGCCAAACATGAATTGAGTTTGAATTAAATTATAATGATTAAAGTGCAGTATTTGTGCAACTAATTGGGTTATTATTTATCTATTATTTATAAAATGTATCCTCATCTCACCTTACTAAAGAATAACTCTTAGATGGGTAATGCATTGAATGTATGTGTGTGTTTATTTGTGTGTGTTTGTGTGTGGTGGTCTGCAGATATTTTCACTTTCATACTTTAATGATATTCCAAGAGAAGAAATCATGAGGAAACTTTCCTTTGTTGTTGTTTCTCCATGAAAACAATTGTTACTAAAAAAAGAAATATATATTCTTCCCCTTAGAAATTGCTGAAAACTTTCTTCTTCCTGTAGAGAAATCACTGACTCAATTTCCCCACCCCAGATGTTAGATTTTTTTAAAAAGGTCATTTCTGCCTGATTCTAATTAATAATACAGTAAGCCAAGTCTGTTGTTTAAATGAAGACCAAACTTTTCTTTTCTTTTTTGTCAGGAAAATTATAGAAGATATCTGTGGACACAAGAGACCTCACAGAACTGTTGGGCTCATTTAAGATGAAATGAGATGAAAGTCAGGGGAGAAAGGGACACAACTGGAATAAAATGAAATAACCTGCAAATGCGAGAATAGAACAAAGCTACAATTTGATCAGGATAAAACACAAGTTGAGTCAATGTTCTCAAAATGAAGGAAGAAAATATATTAACAGGAAGAAAAAAAAGGTACTTTGGAAATATGAGGAAGGGAAGGGGAGGGGAAGGGAGGACACAAGGAAGGAGGAAAAGAATGAGGGAGGGGGAAAGAAGAAAGGATTTTCTTGTTTCTTAAATCAATAGGATGAATTAGCTTAATAGACAAGTAGATAGTATTTAACCTTTAAAACGAAGTGTCAAGGGTCAGAACATCAACATCAGAGCTGAAGCATCAATACTGAATAAAAATGATCTAGAAAATTCAAAGAACCACATTTTGGTACATATAATAGTTTTCAGCAATTATTGTGTACAATCAGAGTGATCCATAACTTTTTTTTTTTTTAATTTTCAGCTCATTAGTCCCAGTAAGAAAAAATGTATACATTCTGGATAATTTTTCTGCAATCATGTAGCTTCTTCGATGTTTCATCTAACCAAGGAAAAATATACTACAGTATTCATGAGCCAGTTTAAATCTAATCACATGCAATGTGGCATGGTGGCTGAGTGGTTAAGATGCTGGGCTTGTCATCTGGAAAGCCAGCAGCACAGGTTTGAGGCCTGAGCTCCATGTGATGGGCTCCTTCCAATCTCTCCAGCTCCTTCCAATCTAGCAGTTCAAAAGGATACAAATGCAAGTAGATAAATAAGTACCACTTTGGTGGGAAGGGATCAGCACTCCACAAAGTCATGCTGGTCAACTAACCATGGAAATGTCTTCAGACAACTCTGACTCAATGGCCTTGAAATGGAGATGAGCACCACTTTCTATAGCAGGGATGTCAAACAGCCCACAGGCTGGATGTGTCACACACAAGCCATGCCAATTCCCAATTTAGCAAAGGGGGAAAAGTTACAGGTCATCACGTGACAACAACTTGGGTGCCACGAGTTTGACATCAAGGCATCAGATCAAGACTGCCTTCAAAACAGACAGAAAAATAGCAGCCATCCTGAGAAACCCCAAAGATAAAACTGACCTGGAAAACCAAGGCATATATGAAGTCCCCTGTG